>PVJX010011581.1:17871-53207 GCA_004027295.1 Dolichotis patagonum | reverse complement strand
GAACAAGGAGCTCCTCCCCTCTCTGGGGGGTGGCTGTGAGCCTGCTAGCATGCAGACTGAGAATCAAACATCTCATGTCGTCCTGTCCCCGTCCCGTGCTGCCCCCCTTAGCAAGTGGGAGCCAGTGAACTACACATCTTGTGAAAAGATTGGCTATGTTATTTAGTATGAGCTCCCCAAATGCAAAGATATGGACAACGATTTGGAAGAAAACAAGAGACAATATGACAGAGAGTGAAGATATCTGGTTGTCTAGCTTTAAAATTTATGCTTTCTTATGTCCCATTCTGTTCTGTTTTGTTGTGTTTAATTTTACCCCCTTTAAAATAAAAAAAAATGAAAAAAAACAATGATAATTTTATTAACAAATAAGTTTCCCCCAACGCTTCTGTGATTAGAATTTTTTTTTTTTTTTTTTAGAATTTCTTAAAGAAACCTTACTTTTTCCTCTTGTGGCTTTAAAATCTCTACCTTGGCATCCACCGATCCCTCCTTTGCCAAGGGCAGAGGAGGCAGGAAGACAGAGTGGCAGGAGGTTGAGTCCAAGTGCTACTCCTGGCTCCTCCTCGGAGGCTCAGTGGGGGCCAGGGCTCTCTGAGATGGTCCTGCCTCCCTCAGCTGCCCAAGGACACAGCTTGCCCAGGGGAACAGATGCCAGCACCATCTAAGGGCTGGCTGATGGCAGCCCGGCGCTAGGGTCGAGGGCCTGTGCAGGCAGAGGTAGGATGTGCTTCCGTGGAGTTTCGGACCAAAGCCAGTTTGTTTGCTTGTTGTTTGAGACAGGGCCTTACTATATTGTCCAGTCTGGCTTTAAACTCACCATGCAGCCCACGCTGGCTTCAAAGGCACAGCGACGCTCCTGCCTCAGCCTCTCCAGTGCTGGATTACAAGAGTGCACACCACACTCAGCTTCCTGTAGCCAGTCTTGTAGGAAAGCATCCATGCTGCATTTATGAGCCCTGCTCTTAGCCTGCGCTGCCCTGGGCCTCTCCTCCATGGTGGAGGAAAAAGAGGACTGGCAAGTGTGAAGACCCCAGAAAACTCTAACTCGGTTCTGACGCGGGCAAAGTGGTCCTGGGGAAATTTCCTCACACTGGCTTTGTGGAATCTTTCTCACCTCATGAGTGATCGGTTGGATTAGGTAATAACTGAAAAGGACCAACTGGGCTGCAAACTTCGGTTACTTCCTATTGACTTGGGCAGGACAGATGTTGAAAGATGGCAGAGAGGCAAAACTTTCTCAGGTTCTTCTGCAGGCCTCTTGGTGATCAGCTTTCTGGGGTGATCAGTGACTCCTAGCTAGAGAGTATCTTTGCTTTGTGATCTGGGAGTTTCCTCCCAGAGCAGGGAACAAGAGGTTCTCAAGGGAAAGGTGGCACTGTGGAAATAAGTCACCACAGGGCTGGGGTCAGAGCTCAGCAGTGGAGCACTTTTGTAGCAGGTGTGAAGTCCAAAGTTTGTTTTGGTTTTTTTTGTTTGTTTGTTTTTTGGAGACAAGGTCTTACCAGTCATGCAATTCTGGCTAGCCTTGAACTCACTTTGTAGCCCAGGCTGGGCTTGAACCTGCAGTGATCCTCCTGCCTCAGCCTCCCAAGTGCTGGGATTACAGGCATGCGCCACAATGCCCACCTGGTTTCATTGCCAATGTGGACAGAAACAAAATTGCCACTATGTTTCAAAAAACTCACCTGTGTCGAGCATGTGCCAAGCATTTACATTTCCTCTATTCTGCAGCTCACAACAGCCTTTTGAGGGGAGGTTTCCTCCTCCTTCAGGTGAGCAAAGGTGCTGGGAGTGGTTAGGTAACCTTCAGTCCTAGGAAAGGTTACCTGGGTCTCCTGTATACAAAGGTACATTGTCTAAGGTGGCACTTTTCCAAAGGAGGAAAGCTGAGTTGCTGAATCCTAGGGAATAGTCCTCAGTCTTGGCAACTCCGAAGACCCTGCTGGTGAGATTTCTCCCCCATAGTAGTTTGGAGGGTTGCAGGGGGGTTGACTAAAGGGCTGAAGAGCTGACCGGAGGCCTCCCAAGGAGCCTTTAGTCCTTGTTTTCTGGGACTCTAGGATTTCAGCTCAGTATATACTTCCAGAAAAGGATCACGGTCTGCTTTATTAAACTTGCCTACACTTAGGCCAAGTGGGCTGTTTATCCTCCTCAGTAGGGTTTGCTTTCAAGAGAAGGGGTGGGGGAGTGAGTGAGCATGTGCAGAAGTCCATCACCTTGCTTTCCAGTTTCCAGGCAACCACACAGGATTACAACAAGTCACATGATAGCACTGCTGCCAGGGAGAAGAGGAAAATGGAAAACTGTGCTATCTTGAGAAAGGGCTGGGAATCAGCAAAGGGCTTTGGATTCTCCTCTGGACAAATGATCAACAAGTAGTCAAAGACCCACGGGTTGCAGAGGTCTCCTGGCTTCTCAGCAGTTGGCCCAACCTTCTGCTGGATGGAAAATGTCCCACTAAATATGGAGCTGGGGGGGAGGGGATAGGGCAGGGGTGAGATGGCAGGGATGGTGATGGGGTCACTGGCCTAAGGTGACCCTAGCACCTGTTCTGGCTCCTGGAGGAGTTGACACTGAGAAGATGCAAACCCAAGCGGGCTCCCCAGTCCCTCCTCCGCTGCCGCCGCCTGGGATAATAGGGAGCAGGAGAGTCCTCTGATTAAAGCCCAGCCTGTGATGAGTGCAGCTGCCTGGGGGGCAGCGAAGGGTCAGTGGGGACAAGTGGGAGGGGAGGAGAACCACCCATGAAGACTGAGTTTCCACTTCCTTTTTGAAAGCCTCCGCTTTCTGAACACTGTTTATTTTGATTCTGGATGTTTTGATTTTTCTGTCTCCCCTCCCCCACAGTGTGTCTGTGTGTATACACTGCCCCTCCCCACTGCTGTTTATATTGTAGATGCCTCTACAGCAATTCATCTCCTCAGGCTACACTTTTGTTCCAGTAATAACACCCTCTGTGGGCCTAGCAACTGCCAGGAACCACAGTGACAGTTAGCCACTGGCACTCCTGGGGTCCCAGAAGGGGTGGGTGTGCCCTGGGTGAAGGGTCCCACTTACCAGCTGGGAGCTGGAGGCTGGTGGCAGTCGTGAGCCATTGGCCTTCCTAGGATTCTGGGAGGCCAGGCTGCCCCCAGAATCCTCCTCACACCTAGGAGATGTCTCCAGGCAAGATGCACCATGGGAACACATTCTTTCTCTGGCTTTCCCATGAGGGACCTTATTTCATAGCCTGGACCCCTGGCTTCATGCAGTCTGGTCTGGCAGGGCGGCCCTTGGATACGGAGAGGCAGGCCTTAGGGAGGGAGTGGCCACCCCCCTGGTGTCAGGTGGCAGCTTGGGGTATGGCTGGGAGGGCCCTCTGGTCCCTTGTCACGTGGCTTTAAGTGCAGAGGTGGGGTTCAGAGTCCTTGCTGTTTGCTTTTGCCCAGCACATCATAGGTGGCTTCTCATTTGGAAACCTGCACAGTCAGGTTTCTCTTTGCTGTTGTTGTTGGTTTTGTTTTGTTTTGGTACTGGGAGTAGAATTCAGGACCTTGTGCTTGTCAGGCAGTTCGCTGGGCGGCGGAGCCATATCCCTGGCCCCTGACTGTCAGGTTTCTTGTTTGTTCACAAGTTCTGAAGCCTTAATAGTAGGGCTTCTCTGCGTGCATAAAAGCCTGTCCTCCACTATGTCCAACAAGCAAGTAAATGAAGAAAAAGTGAGTGGCAAAGCCTGGCACAGCTCCCAGGAGGCCAGAGGTCTGCTGCCCTTCACTTAGGGCTCTCTTTGGTCACACTTTTTTTTTTTTTTTTTAATTTTAAGGAAGAAAAGTTTACTAGGTCATCACATGAAGATCGTTCCATTGCACTAGACGAATAAATAAACAATGCCCTGGGTTTGAGGCATATTTTCTTTCTTTTTGTCTTATTTCAAGGGAGAGGCAAAGGTTGAGCCTTACAAATAATTTTGTTTGAATATGGAGAAGAATTCAAAGGTGACAATGAGATGACTTTTCAATACATTAAAGCCGCGTGTGGAAGGCGGGAAAAGCCATTCCGTGTCTGTTTAATGGGTAACATATGGGAGGATGGGGCCTTTTGGAAGTGATCCGCACGTAGTTGTTTCGGAGAGATGGCGTAGTGTAATGAGGCTTTTCGGAGCTTGAGAGCCCGGGGGAAATCTTCAGGGAACTGAGACTGCTCCCTCCTGTCTCTAGCACTCAGGCCTGCGCTAGGAGACTTACAGCCCCATCCTCGAGCCGGTCCTCTCTCCATCCAAATTCAGACACGCGCGTGCCAGGTCACCCGCGTCCCTGCCCGCGCCTGCCCTGTGTCACTTGGCCAGTCAACTCCAAGGCTAAAATTTCTCGTATTAGGTCCTCCCAGCCCAGATTTTCAGGGAAAACTTGAATACAAGTAGAAAAGTGTTTGATGATAGAAAAAAAAATCTGCTTGCTTGCAGTTCTTGCGACGGCCAGATTGCTACGAGAAACTGTTGCATTCCAGAGCTGGAGAGGGCGAGGGCAGGCACGGGGAGGAGGCTAGAGCCAAGAGGCCCGAGAACTTGAAAGACGAAATCAGAACTCCGGCCGGGAACGCCCGGGGGCCTCGGAAAAGGGTGCCGGGGGGCGGCGGCGGGCCGGGCAAGGGTTAATCCGCGAGCGGAGCGTGCGGCGGGGGCGGGCCGGGGCGGGCCGGGGCGGGCCGGGGCGCTGTCCCTTTAAGGCGGGCGCGCGGGCCGGCCGAGCGCCGCGGTGATTGGCGCGGCGGGATCACTGGCTCCTCGAGCCCGGCCCGAGGGAGTCGGCTGGAGCCGGCTGCGCTTTGATAAGGTCCTGGCAACTCAGTAACAGCCCGAGACCGGGAAATAAAAATAATCCCTCACCGCCATGGATCTCGGGACCGCCCGGCGGCCGCGGCGCCCGCCTCCCCTGCCGGACGCCCTGCTCTAAAAGGTGGGGGTGGTGGCGCGGCCCCCACGGTGCCGCTTCAAAGCGAGCCCCTCTCGGACCCGGCCAGGTCGCCCCGCGCGGCGCCGAGAGGGGGCGCGGGAGGCGGGCGGGGCGCGGCGCGGCGGGGCCGGGCCGGGCGCGCGGAGGGTGCGGGCCGGGCGGCCGCGGAGGGCAGCGGTGGCGGGCGGGGGGCGGCCCGGGCGCGGCCGGCGCGTACCTCCCTTTCAGGACCGTGCGCTCGGCTCGCGCCTTTGAAGTGCACAGTTAAATCCACAGCGCAGTTTTTGTTGGAAGCGCCCGGAGGACATTTGGTGCGCCGAGTGACTGCTGGAAACCGGACCGGTGTGGAAAGCCGGGCCGGGCGGGGGCCGAGGGGCCGAGGGGCCGGGGCCGGCCGCGGCAGGCGCGAGGTCCGCTCGGAGCGTCTGGAGAAGGGGGCGGCGGGCTGCGCCGCTGCCCTCACCCCGGCCGAAGCTCGCTCTGAGCCTGGATCGTTGTTTCCCTCACCCTTTCCCTCGCCGCGCGACTCCCCATGTTCCCCGACGCCCGGGCCGGCCGGGGGGGCCCGGGGCTGCCGCTACGCGCCGAGCCGGGGGTCGGGGCCGGGGCCCAGGCCGGGGTGTCTGCGAGGGCTCGGCGTGGAGCGAGCGCGCGGACCCACGGTGAGTGCGGAGGCCGAGGCGATCCGGCGGCCCGCGCGCTTTGATGTGCGGGGCGGCGCTTTGAAGTTGGCAGGCTGGCTATTTCGGGGCGCGCTCCGGGCGGGTGCGAAGGGGAGCGGCGGGCTCGGCGCCCAGCGCTCCGGGGGGCTTGGCTGGGCCGCCTTGTGCTCCCTGCGCCGGAACCCCCTGCCCGGCGCTGGGGTGGCCGGGGGCCCGGCGGGGAGACTTCTCCAGGTGGGGGCGGGGGCGGGGACGGGGCCAGACCCTTTCGGGGGTTGCGTCGCTGTTGTTGCGGACGTGAGTCGGGGTGTGAATGTACGCCGGAGCGCCCGGGGAAGGTGGGATGAAAGGGTGGCGGCGCCCCCCGTTTCTTCCCCGCCCCGAGCTCCCCTCCCACTCCTCTCCTCCCCTCTTCCCTCGCGGCCGCGGGTCCACGCTTAGGGACCCGGAGCTCTGGTGGAGGCTGTCTGCGCTCAAGACCGGCCCGAGCCTTGGGCGCCCGTGTCCTTTGCGTCCCCCCTCGTGCCTGGACCCTGCCTCCCCGAGCGCCCCGACCCTTTTTGCGGAGAGGCAGAGACTCTGCTCGTCGCCATTTCGGGACTAGGCGGCTGCTCTCCGCGCTTCTGCGGGCACCGCTGCGAGCTGAGGCGCCGAGGCCGACCCCAGCCCGGGCTCGGGGCGCCGCTTGTGCAGTCCCGGGACCCTGGCCCTGCGCTCGGTGCGCCAGGGCTTCGGAAGCGTTCGGTTGGATTTGGACCTGGGGGCTGGGCCAGAGGGGCTCGGAGGAGATGAGAGCCCGGCCTTGGAGGCCTTCGTCTTACAGGTAACGGGGCCGCCCCTTCTCCCCTCCGCCTGGGTGCGCGGCGCTGTCGCAGCCACGCTACTCCGCGGGCCGCAGAGCCCAGCCCGGCGGTGTGACACACCGGCCAGGGGCGGCGTGCGCCCAGCTCAGGCCCGGGGTCCGCGGCCTCGCCCAGCGCTGCGCCGCATCGCCCGGCCCGCCCCTTTCCTCCTTAGTTTGATCCTTCAGTGCTAGGCAGAGCGGCTTGTTTATTGGCTAGATAAGACTTTTTTTTTCTTGTGGAGAAAAGAGACAGGCTTGAGCTCAGTGGAGTTTGAGATTCTTGGCACAGGCAGGAGTAGTAGTGTGAGACGGCTTCTGATCAGGTTTTGTGGTATTCGCTCGGAGAGATGGGTTGGGGGGCACGGGGGCGGCAGATCGAGGCTTCTCTGCTGTCCCAAACTTTGAAGATCAAACTGAGTGAGTTGGTTCCTGGTTTTGGGGAGCGAGGAACACAGAGGTGTAGAGTGAGCCGGATTCTTTCCTGGGTTGTGCAGTAAGCAACATTTACATTTGGGTCGGGGAGTGGGGGAAGCAATCCGAATCTGGGAATCCGGGAGCCCATCCCGCCCTTGCTGGGCGGGCTTCTTTAGGAGGAAGATCTTCAAAAATTTTAGGGGGAGGGAAGGGGGAGCTCATAAGGGGGTTGGGGGGGGGAGAATGGGAACCAGATGCCGGAGAAGGGCACGTTTGGAACTCGAGTTATCTGTGCAGAGCAGAGTGGGGAAATTTACCTAAATTGGTTTCACCTGCACCCAGCCTGGCGGCTGAAAGTGCGCCTGTTCGGAGTTGATGCTCTCGGGAAGGGGGCGCGCTGGGTTGTCCTGCGTGTGTCGGGGCTGAGGCAGCTTTTGGAAGGTTCCCACTGTCGCCCTCCACCTTCTTGTTTCCATCTCACCTTCCCCGCCCCTTCCCATCCCCCATTCCTCAAAAAGTGTGCTGGGAGCTCAAATTTCGTCTTTGAAAAAGCAGCGTCAGATACTTGAGATGAGCACCTCCTGGATAGCTGGGTTGCTTGATTTGAATTTGAGGAGTTGAAAAGCCTGTTTACTTTTTTGCTTTGATGTTGGGTAGATCTGGTTTTGATTAGATCAATACCCTTTTCTCTCTCCCCACCTCCCCCCTTCCTTTTCTTTCCAGAGTGGAGGCTCAGATGAGCCCCTGCTGACTTGAGAGAGAAAGAGACTAGGCGGAGTGCTGAGAGGAACTGGAAGAAGAAGAAAAAGAATCCCCAAACTCAGAAGAGCTCACTAACCATGAGTAGCGCTGTGTTGGTGACTCGCCTCCCGGATCCCAGCAGCAGCTTCCGAGAGGATGCACCTCGGCCCCCGGTTCCAGGGGAAGAAGGGGAGACTCCCCGGTGCCAGCCAGGAGTGGGCAAGGGCCAGGCCACCAAACCTATGCCTGTCTCCTCCAGTGCCAGGCGGAATGAAGATGGTTTGGGGGAGCCAGAGGGGCGGGCATCCCCCGATTCTCCTCTGACCAGGTGGACGAAGTCCTTACATTCTTTGCTGGGAGACCAAGATGGTGCTTACCTCTTCCGGACCTTCCTGGAGAGGGAGAAATGCGTGGATACCTTAGACTTCTGGTTTGCCTGCAATGGGTTCAGGCAGATGAACCTGAAGGATACTAAAACTTTGCGAGTAGCCAAAGCAATCTACAAGAGGTACATCGAGAACAACAGCATTGTCTCCAAGCAGCTGAAACCTGCCACCAAGACCTACATAAGAGATGGCATCAAGAAGCAACAGATTGACTCCATCATGTTCGACCAGGCGCAGACTGAGATCCAGTTGGTGATGGAGGAAAATGCCTACCAGATGTTTTTGACCTCTGACATATACCTTGAATATGTGAGGAGTGGGGGAGAAAACACAGCCTACATGAGTAACACGGGCCTGGGGAGCTTAAAGGTCTTGTGTGGCTACCTCCCCACCTTGAATGAAGAAGAGGAGTGGACTTGTGCTGACTTCAAGTGCAAACTTTCACCCACTGTGGTTGGCTTGTCCAGCAAAACCCTGAGGGCCACAGTGGGTGTGAGGTCCATGGAAACTGTTGAAAATGGATACAGGTAAGACTTTGGAGGGGCTGGTATGGAGGAGGGGTTTGGTGGATGGCCCTGACTTTACAGATGTTATGGTTATGGTTACAGATGTTAAGTAGGGTGGAGAGAGAGGTGGATGGATGGGTGGATAGATGCGCTGCGCTGCAGAGACTGGCAAAGGTCTGTTGAGAGCTGGGACTGCTGGTCATGAATGCTTTGATCTTGCTTTTTGTTGTTTAAAGGGGGTGTGTGTGTGGAAGTAATGCACACACAGCTAAATACTTGCAGTCTTCCTGAGCTAACTTCAAACAGTGGCAAACAGTATTCATTAATGTGGGTTACTTATTATCCTGGTCAAGAGTCTCAGAAGGGGTGATAGGGAGAAAGGACAGCAGCTTTTGATGCCTCTGAGTCACCAGACCCACTAAGCACTGGTTTGGGAAGGGGTCATTTCACCACTAATCAGCAGAGAGTCAAGTAATATGGCAGGGAGGCAGCTGGGTTGTGGCAAAGGCACAGGAAATAATGTGTGGACCCATCGAGGGGTAAGTGGGATCTTTTGAACTTTAATGTTAAGAAACAGAAGTTGGCTTAATGACTGGGCTTGTGGTTCTCTTTGTGGAATTAGAAGATATTTACCCAGCAAGAAATGCTTCTATCTAGGGAAGGCCCTTCTATTGGGGAATGCCCAGTGTAATGAAGGACCCTTAGCTTTAGTGTCCGGTGATCTGTTAATCCAGGTTTTAAAGGCTCGTGAGCCTGAGGATCAGATCTTGGTTGATTATTTGGTCGTTAGTGCTTTTGGAGAAGAGATATTAGCTCAGTAGTAGGCTGTGGAGTACTTTGTCTTTTTGGGGTTTCAAAGACAAACTAATTTACAGAATGGCCAAGTCTTAAGATTCCTGACCTTTGTAGGTAACTTCAGACCTGTTAGAGTGAGTTTTACTGTTTCTTTACCTCCTCTTACTTCCAAATATCCAAAAAGAGAATGCATTTCTTAATTCTAGATGCGTTGTTGCCTGTGACATGTAGGGCTGGAGACCGGAGGCCGGCGCTGGCACTTGGTTGCTGTCCACTTGCTTGGTGTCAGAATGGTTATCTTGGAATCCGGGAGTCTCTCTGTGTTAGGGATCCAGGGTGCAGCCTGGTAGTCACTACTGAACGCTCCCCTCACTCTGTAGGGTTTGGCTGACCTTGCCTTGAAGTAGGAGCAGCAGCTGGGTTACTGGATACGTCGGTCTGCAGCCTCTTGAGTTGGGCTAGTCAGGCAGTTAGTTCTGAGCGTAGCAAATCATGATTTAGGGGTGACCAAGAATGTAGATTATTGCTAGTAAGAAAAGGCAGGGTTTGTTTGCCGACCACCAGGGGGCGCACGTACAGCCTTGCAAGCCGGTTGCTCAGACGTCTGGGCTTGTCCCTAAATAGAACTGTCCTGGCTTTTGTAAGGAAGCATAGGATCACATGAAGTCGTTGTTTAGGCGTCTTTAAGCTCATGGAGTCAGGCTGTTTCGGAGGAAGATTCTGGATCTGGCCTCTGCAACAGAATAATCGCTGGGCACCTGCCTCTAACTGCCCAGGTCTATTATGAGGGCATGTGGTGGGTAAACCTCAGCTGCTGGTCTCCTTGCCCTCCAGCTTGACAGCTGCAGCTGAGACTCCTTAAGGCCTGTGGTAAGCCTGCTTCTCTAGGGGCCTTCTGACAGTGGGGCTTCTGTCTCCTAGTGTCAGCCCCAGAGTGTCACCTTTGTAAATAGCATAGTGTGTGGTTGGGATGCTGCCCAGGCAGGACCTGGCTGTGACTCCGCTCCTTGTAGGTGGGGAGTGGGGACCCAGTCTTGCTCACCTCCTCCCTCTTCCAGAGGCTTTATCTGGGGTACGGACTGCCAGCATTAATATCTTACCAGAGACTATTTCTGTGAAGCTTTTGAGATCCTGGAGTCTGGGGCAGATCTTGCTTTCCAGTGCAGCCTAGGGGTCCCCACTGATATATAGAGACTGGAAGTTTTGTTGATCTTAAGAGTTTCCATACTAGATTCATGTGTGCTTTCTGCCACTGTTGAATTGGAATGAAGCATTTACCTAGACTACATGAAGCCTCTGTGGGTTGGGCATCGTGAAAGAAGATTTAAGACAGACCCAGATGGTTGAATTTCATTTTAACATGTAAGACATTTGAGTGTGTGCACAGCGTATTGGGAAGTATCTTGAGTTATTCTGGCTAGGATCGCCTTACTATGTTGAATGAAACATTCCCAAACCTTGTGTACCCAACTATAAAATGGGTGGGCACCCATCCCTTCCAGGGTCCTAGAGTTCTTTTAGGATCAAAATAATAAACTTGAAAGCCTTTTATAAAGGGAAACACTTTCAAAAGATACAAAGTATTATAATTAGTATAATTAAGGTTAATAATTGGGTATGTTTAAAGAGCAACAAGGTTAGTATATCACTTTTAAAGGGTGACTGAGATTTTAGCTCATTTTTCATTCTTAGGTTTTACTGTGTCTCTCTCCCGTGTCACACCTTCCTCTACCTGTTGGACATAAGTCTGTCTTTCCAGCCCATTCTGTCATGTAGGGATCCTATCTGATTCAAATTTAAGCCTACCCTGCCCTTCCCCACTCATCACAGCACAGGGTACCTGCCTGGCGGATGGGGTTAGTAAGTGACCACAGGGAAATGAGTGCGACAGAAAATGTGCGCCTTGCTCAGGGGCTCTTCCTTGGCTCCCGAGTTGTCCTGGCAGCCAGTTGCCAAGGGTACTGGCTAGACTTCCAAACCCTGTTTACCTTGGACACTCAGAGAAGCCTCATTTTTAATGACTTGTTTGTGCCCTTACTGATTTGGTGTCAGGTTTAATATAAATAGTTGGGATGGAAGAGCAGGAATTATCCTCAGAGGGAAGGGCCTTGGTTTGAGAGTGGTTGAGTGGGATGCCTGGGCTTTTGATGGCCTCTATAAATAACCAAGAGCAAAAGTGACCTGTTGGTGGGAGCACACGTGAAAGCCCAGCACACAGCACATACACAGTGTTGAGGTATGTTCGGAGAGGGCGGTGGGCACAGGCGCCCGGCCCAGCATTTATTTTGGGAAGGAGAATACAGAGGTGGGTGCACAGAGTGAGCACTCCTGTGCCCTTCTCTATCTCTCCGGGCTCTGGACTACTCTCAGCTGCTTTCCATCTTGCTTTCTACTTTGGCCTCCCTTAAAATCCAACAGACCCAGCAGATAGCCTTTTGTTGGCTCCACATGCTGCCTGGTCTCCGGAAGAACTGACTGGGGGCCCATTTTTGTGCAAAGCCATTGGAAGCAAGCTTAGCTTCAGTTATCAAAGAAGGTGATGCCATTGCACAGATGAGCTGGAAGCAGCAGCCAGCAAAGAGAGGTTAAACGTCTGATGAAGCCAGTTGGCTGAGACACACTTGTCAGCCTCTGCCTGGTTCCCAAAGACACTAACCTTTTGCTGTTCGACCCTCGATCTTGCCTTCAGACTGTGTGCTGAAGGGGCTGTTACCTTTTGGGCAGTGACCTACTGAGTACATTGTAAGAGGCTCTCACCCAGAGCCCAGCCTCAGAAGCAAGTTGTGATTTGTTGTGTGGTCCTTAGGAGGATGCCCCTTGGTCTCCTGGGCTGTCTGCAGGATGCCTTCGCCTCAGCATCTTAGCAGAATAAGAGATAAGATAGGTGTGGGAGAGCTGAGGCAGGAGGGTCATAAGTTTCAGGCCGGCCTGGGCTACATGGCAAGACCCTGTCTCCGAAAAACCAAGGGCTAGAAAGAGAAGGTAAGAATGAGCTAGGCACACATTTTCTTCCCCTGAGGTCCCAGGAGCTTTCGCTACCTGCCAGCTGACAACCCTTCGGGTCCCCAGGTGGGACTCGAGACTGACACCCAAGACACCCAACACAGAACGCACCCCGTCGGCCGCCTCCTGCTCTGCAGGAATGCAAAATCCTTGCAGCGGGGGCAACTGGGAGCACAGCAGTCCTGAGGGAATAATCAGAGCATCTGGGTACAATTACTGTAGCGTGGTCGAGTTTCTTTCCTTTTTTTTTTTTTAAGTAATCACAAGAAAACAGCTCTAATCCATTTTCTTGAAATTAATGTGCTTTTGCAAAAGTTGTGGGTCCCTCAAAATCGAGTTTCTGTCTCCCCCACAACCCTGCTTCCTCCTTCTGCCTGGTTTTGTTATGATTGTAGGAAAACCTGAGTGCTTTATTACAGTCAACTGAGTTAAGAGCAATATGTTCCATTTTTAATTACTGGTCACACAGTAGCCCTCTATTTTGGAAGTGGAGGCAGCGGAGTTTATTTTGGGATCCATGTGTGAAAGAACCTGCGTGACAGTGTGCACACCATGGCGTTTGAGTTAGGTGTCCTTTTGTTGCGGAGGGAGGGGCTTCTGTTGAGTCATTTTCTCCCCGTGGAGACTGAAGTATAAGTCTTACATCCGAAACATTGTTGATGTGTTAATACCACCAAGATAGGAGGATGGAGGGGATGAAAAGAGTGTTTGAATGCTATTTAAGGCTGCTTTGGCTTTTCTGATCTTGCACTATGCCTCTTTTAAAACTTCTCAGCAACCGTTTGATGGATCTAGGTCTTTGAAGAAGGTTTAGCCAAATGTTGAGTCCTGCCATGTGCCCCCAGATACCTCTGGTGTGGGAGATTCGAACGTGAAGATGGGTCTGACCCCTGGTGAACTGTGCAGTCTGGTGCACGCACAGGTGCTTAACCGTGTACACCAGTGCTGTGGCTTGATAAACACTACAAAAGAGATGGGTAGCATACTCGAAAACAGGAGCTCTCTATTTTCGTTGGTGGCTTTTGGGAGGGTATTACTGTGATGCTCTCAATTACAGGGCCCTGGCTGGGCCGCTGAGGGTACGGCAGTGTGGCACAGGTGGCTGTGTTTGAACCACACATGTTATGGATGGGCGCTGCACAGCTAGGGAGGCTGTGACATGGCCCAGGTGGCGAGCAGGTGAGCTGGCACCTGCTCTCGAGCCTCTGACTTCCGGCTCTGCTGGGATTGGGATTGTACAGAGTCTGCTTATCACTGGGTCCTGATAGGAGGGGACCCTGAAGAAGTCATTTTATCCTCCTGTTCTGAGTCAGTCACCCCATCCAGGAACCCTAGAGAGCTGGGCATTTTGAACTATTTTACAAACTTGGATGAGAGTCTTACCTGTCTCCATCACTCCCACTCCCTGGGTCTTTGATGCTCATTTAGAAAGCCTTTGTTCTTTCTGATTTGCAAAGCCACTTCTTCATGTTCTGTCCCTGGTGGCCACGGGGGTGGGGGTGGGGCCCCTCCTTTGAGTTATTTCCCTGTTAACAGGCTGCTTTTACTGATTCATTCATTAGTCTTCTCAGTTCCAGAAAAGGAACCTGGCTTCCTGCATTCTTAGTACCCCTCCATGTCCAGGGTGTGGAAACCCTAGAGGACAAGATGAGGACTAAGGCATGAAAGATCCTAACCATTCTCAACAGATCTTCACAGGAGGTGGTCAGATTTCCTGCCTCCATAGATAGAATGGGGCCAGTGAGCCAGGACAGTTCAGAGGCACCTGGCAGAAAGTATTCTGTGATTTTCATACAGCTCCTGGCCCATGCTGTGTGGGCTGGTGTAACATTTCTGGGGTCCAGCTTTCTGCTCTAGCCTAGTACAGAACAGAATCCAGGTCCTCGCTAATGTCCACCTGCTCTGAGTCTCCAGTGGGTGGCCTTGACAAGGTGCTTGGCTCACCTCCCTGGCTGGTGGGGAGCATTTAAGGAGATGATGGGGCACCAGCTGGGCACCGTGCACCTACTGTGTGCCAACCCTGTACTTGGTGCTGGGGGAGCAACAGTGAGGCAAACAAGGACACTGTCCCCATGGAGCAAGGCACCGTGTGCATACCAGGTGTTCAGCTTGTGCCCTTTCTTAATTTTTACTTTTTTTGGTGGTGGTAGCAGTGATACTGGGGGTGGAATCCAAGGGCCTCGAGAGGCTGGGCAAGTGCTGTCTCACTGAGCCACATTCCCAGTGTGTATTTCTGAAGGAGGCATTGGTTTAGATGTTTGTAATGTTCATGGTAGGGACTTGAGCTAGAGCAAAAGCTTCTTACAGATGGGGCCTGGCTCTTGCATTTCCCCTCTCCACTGTCCCTTTTGGGGTCCTCCCACCAGATGTGGCAACAGCTTCCAACTGGGCTCCATTTACATTCATCCCTCCTTCCAGTCCAACCTGTTGGCACCCCTGGCCCCACGTGCTGCTGGGGATTCTTCCTCCCCTCCCATGCCTTCTGGTCCCCCTTGTCCTGTTAAGACAGACTCTGGTTTACACTAAAGGTCCACTGCTTTGTTCCTGTCCCAGGCCTTCTCAGCTCCAAGAAGGGGACTAACTTCTTAGTTCCCTAATCTCGCTAGTCTGGGGAGAGCTTTGCTCTGCCTTTCCTGGTGTCATCTTGAATTCTGGCTTATCTGTCATGATATACCTTGCTCCTAGCCATCCCTTCTAGAAACTTCTGCTCCATCATCTTGGTTTCCTACACCAATGTGGTTGTGTTTTATTTTAGAAGAACTTTCTAAAATTTTGTATTAGGAACTAGGAAGAAAGATTGAGGGAAAGCCAGATGAATCCATGCCATGCCCTCCAGTTCTGCTGTGCTACCCAGGGCAGGGGCTGTACGCAGACCAGCAGGGCCTCCTCTGTCAGGGGGGCACAGCACAGTGCTCTTTCTTTCCGGCATGATGTGTGTCATGTTGTGGACTGATGTCAGCACCATGCATGCCTCTCATATGGTCATAGGCCCACTCCCTGCCCCGGGTGTCAGGAGACTGGAGCCTGGGCTGCAAACACCCAAGAGCACGTGCAGAATACTGACCTTTCATGGGTCCATCTCATCTGCCTGGCCCAGGGCTGTCTTTATAGTCTAGCTGCTGTGGCCTGCTAGACTGTGTTCTCTTTTCTGAGCCTTTTCTCTCTCCTCCAGCTGATTGCTTTGCTGCCTGCTTAGCCTGAGTGGCCCAGTTGAGTAGCAGGGGGCTCTGAGCAAGGCTTCCTGCAACTTCAGGCTAGAACCCACCTCCCCTCCCCCTACTGAACTCCCTGGCTGGTGACACAAGAGGAATGTGACCCAGCAGGAGACAGGCACACTGCTTGTTCTGGGAGGAGATCAAGAGAGCAGAATGAGGACCTACAGGCCAATGAGACAAAAGGGCTGGGGACCCCCGGAGGAGGGGCCTGGGCCTGCCTTTGAAACAGCTGTGCTGCTCATTTGAGCCTTACAGCCCTGGGTAAGGAAGGCCTGGGTGGGGGAAGAGGCATGGCAGAGGCCCTGTACCAGGCTGAGAGAAGAACCCTAAATGTGGCCTTGAGCTTTCCTGTCCTGTCTGTCCAGCTCAGTGTGGGCGCAGGGCCAAAGTGAGAAGGTTACACATGACTGTAAATAGTTGTTTGTATCTCTGTTCTAGGCTAACAAATCCGAGACAAGGAGTTAGGATGTTTTGGGGCCCGGTACTAGATCCTTTTGGTCAGGCTTGGATAGGGAGGGAGGGAGGGGAGAGATCACATCAACATCACCACTGACTTGTTCCCCTCTTCCATCCCACAGTCTCCCCTCCAAGAGCCGGGTGCATCTCTTCCCTATACATGTGTATTTAGGACTCGAGGATTCCCTGGGCTGTCTCTGGAATACCAGCCCTTGCCCACCGTCCTCTGGGGACAGGAGAAGCCAGCTTGCCTTCTGGGAGTCAGTGGTTAACAGGCCTCCCTTCTGGGACCTTTGCTTTCTGTCCAGGCCCACAGCTGGACTGGGCATCCTGATGGCATGAAACAGGTGCAGGGTTGTACCCTTGGTCTGAGGTCACATGATGAATTGGGTTTGTGGTGAGGGTCCATGACCACAGACCTATTGTCTTTCCTCACAGGTCTTTCAAGAGGAGCGATCCTGTTAACCCGTACCATGTAGGCTCTGGCTATGTCTTTGCACCAGCCACCAGCGCCAATGACAGTGAGATATCCAGTGACGCACTGACTGATGATTCCATGTCCATGACAGACAGTAGCGTGTAAGTATCTGGTCTCCGCTCTGTGTATGTGGCTGTGACTCACCAGGGCAGAATTGCCACATCCTCACCTGGTTGTATAAATCCCATCTGTGTGAGGGTGGGCATTTGTTGCGGACAGGGAGTGTGACAGTGGCCTGACACTGGTGAAGGAGAGTGACAAGACAGTCAGGACAGTCCAGGTAATGTTAAGCTTTTCTTGGAAAGGAAAGTCGGGTGGTACCTTAACAGAAAAAACTGAAGCACACCAGAAGGTCAGGGTGAGTGTGAAAACCATCTTCTGGCTGTCTCCTTGGGAGCAACTGCTGGGTTGATCTTTGAACCTAGTATCCAATGTGCAGAACCAACAGGTGGGACACAGGGTGGCATCAGAAGGGTCTGCACTTGGGAGTTCATTGCCTTTGGAGGAAGAGGCCTTGAAGGTGGGGGACCAGAAAGTCAGATGTCTTTAAAGGACCACTGCAGTGTACCAGTATGGAAATGTTCCAGCACATATCACTATTTTAATCAATGTTGGTGAAATATCCACTCTGTCAAATGCTAGGAACCCTGACTGGGCACTCTCCAAAGTGTTGCCTGATATTTATTGGATCTTTTGTAGGTAGGTGGCTCCAATTTTTGAAAGGCATCAAAGCCATTGAGGTCAGTAGATGTTCAGGTCAAATCATGCTGATGGTTAGGTCAGCTGAATTCTAGTTGTGCTCTCCAGGTGGAGAGCAGCGGCTCTCATGGGTCTCCTGGAGGTGTGTCTGTGTGTAGCAGTGGCTGCAGTATGCCTGTTTCCTACTGTCCTTTGGGGTGTGGATTCAGGAGACTCGGGCTGGGCGGGCATGGTACAGTTCTCCAAAGGCTTTCACCCATTCCCAAAATGGCCTTTGAAGGCTTTTCAACAGATGTTTTAGAGTCAGACTTTCCCTGCTAAGGGGACAATTTTGAAAGGCAAATGCACTGAATGGTGCAAGTTTTGGCACACTTATTTAGACTTTGTTCCTTTTAGCTTCCTAAAACTGGACCATCCATTCTTTCATTTGCTTGAGATTATCTGGTTTCTGTTGGCCACTGTCCTGTTGCTTGGCCTGTGGCATGGGACCAATTGGAGGGGAAGTCACTGAGGTTAGCTTGGGACTTAGCTGCTGATTTTTTGGTGGTTTTTATTGTATTACCTCAAATTCCTGTTAATAAAGGGCGAGGGAACCTTAAGGTGAAAAGTCCCATTTGAATAAAAGAATACCAGCTTGGCATGAGTGAAACAGCAGAGGTGCTCAGTTTTCATTTGCTATGGAGGAATAAAGGGTTTCAGAGAAGTGGGTTTTCTTAGTGACTGCATTTTTTTTTAAAGTATGCTTGAAAAAAAATTACTTTTTGGACATACATTTTCGTTTTTTTTTCTTTTCTCCTTTGTGTGCATGTGTATGTATGTGGGTGGGTGGGGGCGCTGAGCATTGAACCAGGGCCTTTGCACGGAGCTACTACCCTATCACTTTTTATTTGGGGACAGTCTGCTAATTGCCCAGGCTGAGCTAGAATTTGTGATCCTCCTGCCTCGGCTTCCCAGAGTGCTGGGATTACAGGTGTGCACTGTCATGGCCAGCTGGATATATTTCCTAAAAACACATTTACTAATAGTATTAGACAAGTCATAGTTTGTTTCTAATATAAAACATTAATATGAAGGCTTGTTTTCACAGGCCATGTGGTTGTATGCACCCCATATCTGTTGCCCACCCGCACTCTTTAAATAGGTTTTCTCCTCCCACTCCTCCCCTTCCTCCTCCTCCGTTTTTGTTGCTGCCATCTGTGTCCTTGCTCCTATCAAACTGAACTCTTTCTGCATTTGTTAATTTGTAGACTGCGTGGGTGTCTTAGTGCGACATGTAAAGAAAGAGTTGGAATTGAATGAAGGCATTGAGTGAATCTCCTAAGTGCAATGCAGTTTACTTAAGACTGTGAGGCTTCTGTTTAGATTTCTTAGAGACTATTTTTGGCTGGCTTCCTGGTCCTTGGCTGGGTTTCATTCCCCATCACTGAGGTGTTATTCTGGGTTCATGATGAGATAACTTGGGCGTGGTCTCCATACTCACTTCCTTTGATCCTCACAAGACCAGTCAGAAAGGTAGAGAGGTCCTGTGCATCCCTCGCCCTTCACATGAAGGAGGAGCTCAGATCTGGTCAGGTGTGGGCCCCAGCTCGCTACTGCTGTGTCTCCCCCCTTGCACAGGTATTTTTGCTATGAAATATGTTAATAGGACCAGTTGCTTATGAGACCTCTGAGCCACTAGGATTTCTTTCCTTTCTTGGAGAGTAAGAGGACATCCTGACTCATTTACTCCTCTTTTGCCTCTGCCTGGAAGGAAAGTGCTTTCAGGTTCATTTAAAACTTGACTTTAAAGCTCTCACTGCTTCCCCTTTGAGCCCCTGGTAAACTTAAAGCATGAGGAAGCCACTTTCAGACCGTGGAAAGGTTTGACAGCCACTGACCCTAGATAGCAAGGGGGGTAGTATGAAGGTCATTAATGCCCACTTTAATACAGAGACAGAAGCTGGGCCCAGTGATGCACATCTGTAATCCCAACACTCTTGAGAGGCTGAGGATCACAAGTTCAAACCCAGCCTTAGCAATTTGGTAAGCCGTTTAGCAAAGAAAAGATTGAAAAGGGCAGACACCTCATTTAATACCTTTTTCTGGGGCGCAGCAGACACTTGGGCTCCTGGTAGCAGAACCTGCAGGTGTTAGGACACAGTATGGCTGCCTCACTTGGTAATGAGTAAACCGGGAGCCAGGAGAAAGCCGGCAGTGTTGGCTCTGATCTTCCTGGCAGTGCTGAGTGGCTTGGACCCCAGTGCCAATCAAGTGGGCAGGCCGTCAGATTCAGCGTCACAGTTGTCCCCACCCGGGCGTGTTCAGACCAGCTGGGAGTGCATTTGGA
The DNA here is from genome assembly GCA_004027295.1 of Dolichotis patagonum. NCBI lineage: Eukaryota > Metazoa > Chordata > Mammalia > Rodentia > Caviidae > Dolichotis > Dolichotis patagonum. The sequence goes on along the minus strand of PVJX010011581.1, from coordinate 33,748 downwards.
GTAGGTGAGGCTCACCCATGTGTGGGAGCTGCAGCTCATGCTACCTAGGGTCAGGACGAGCACCTCCAAAACCTGGAGCCCCTGGAACAGGGTCCTGCTCACACCTGAGGGCTCCATCAGTGCCAGGCAGGGGAGTCCCTGTGGTCTCCCCGCTCCGTTGCCAAGCAGACTTGGCAGTTTGGGGTGATGCTCGGCCCTTTCTGGCCGATTGGCCCTGGGTGGGTGTGATCTGCCCCGTATTGACGGTCACCCGGGATTCCCAGGGCTGGGATTAGACCCCTCTTCAGAGCTCTGCCAATTGTGGGCCTCGTGCAGATGAGAGCGCCAAGAGAGAAATAAAGTGTGCAGGGGATGAAAAGCTGGGCTGAATCGCTTTCAGCCCATTGTTCATCCGGGGAAGCTTAGAGGGGATAAGAGGGTAGCAGGCCCCTTTGAAATTTCCTTGAACAAGTGAATAGGAGCACCCCATAAAGCATGAAAAGAGCCCCGGCTGTTTCTCCTCATCACAATGGCCAGTGGAGGCCGTGAGGGGCTGGGGAGTGGGGCTGGCTGTCCTGCTGGGAGTTGGGAGGGGACAGGGCTGGGGAAGGGGGAGAGGGGGTCACAAGCAGCCTTCAATAGACTCCAGAAGGTTGGAGTTCATTAGACACAAGCCTAGGGAAGCAATCGTCTCATTTGTGACAGAACCAATTAAGTCCCGGGGGCCTTTGCAAGAGGCCTGGGTAGGTGGGGCAGGGCTGGCCTGTGCTTGGTTGTCCCGAGGCAGCCTCATGCCGGCGCCTGGGTCTGCAGGGCAGGCAGGGGCTTTAGGGAAATCCTCGAGTCTCCCATAGCCCGCTGCTGACTTCTGTTTCCCTGCTAAGTAAAAGCCCCGTTAAAGATGGCTGGGGATTTGAGTCTTCATTATAGGCCTCTGAGAAGGCTGTTTTATGAGCCCGTTACTCTGAAACCTGCATTCTCCGAAGAAGAAATGACTTCTTAACTTTTTTTGTAAAGTTAACTGCCAGACTTCTAGCAAAATCTGAAACCAGTCCTTAAGTGTGTCGAGGGCAGAAGGAGTTTGGGGCCATTCCAGGGCACAAGAGGCTGGGGCCCAGGGGCCAAGAACATCAGAAGCAGCGGGTACCTTGCCACCAAGGGGAGCCTGGCAGTGAGAGGTGGCAGGCATTGGCAAAGTCAAGCTGATGGCATGGGGACTTCTTAGTCTCTTTGCACAGAACTGCTCCTGTAAGTGAGGTTGGCTACATTTGTAAGTCGCTTCTGCTCCAAGTGTCTCCACATCAGCAGAGGAGTTCTTCCTGTTCCACGCAGGGAGTGGCATGACTTGTTTTCATTTATTTATTTATTTCATTTTCCTTGTATCTTATTTATGGGAGTCTGCTCCGGACACCAGGGAATGCGTCTGAGTGAACTTCAAATATTACCTTATCTTACAAACCAGGCTTTTGATACTGGCTGTGATCAGACTGCCTCAGAGTGACTGCCAAACGCAGACGCGCGCTGCCGTGCGTGCGCGGGACCCCGCGATTGCAAAACCTCCGGAAAATGACATTCGGGTTAGGTGGGGCCCAGCGGAGTCAAAAGGCTAAGCTAATTGGCTTGGCTTAAATGGCAGCTGTGTGGAATCCACACTTCAAAATCAGTGCTCCCCAGAAACAGCTGGGCCCGGCAGTGGGCTCGTTAGTAAAATGTTTATAATTAAAGGAGACTACAGAGGGACCAAAACTGTGGCGCTCTTCAGCTCACAGTTCTGAGCAGCCAGGAAACTGATCATAGACTTCTAGAGCCTGAATAAAAGAAGAGAGGCCTCCTTTTGGCATGAGGGGCTGTTTTGGAAGAAGATTCTTGGCTGGGGGGAATTAAAGCCACATTTCCTTAAAGGCGCCTCTTTGATCCTCTCCAGGCTGAATATTCCCCTTTCTGCTCTGGTCACCAGTCGCCTTTCCTCAGTTGGATTCTTCACCTTCCCTGTGGCGGTGGGGGCGGGGTGGGGTTCTCCTGAAGCCGTTTGTTCATCTGGCCCTCAGGCTAGCTCTCCCTGCTTCTCCTGATACTGTCCCTCTACTCTTGGTTTTTTCTGTTCTCTTCTACCTTATTTTAAGAAAGCAGGAGGGTTATAAACTCCTTACCACTGATCTCTGAGAGGAAAGGAAGGGGAAGAAAGTGAAGTCTGTTGGTGGAAACTTCAGGGCAGAGTCTGGGGCATCCGATGGGGGACTGTCCTAGTCCTCTTAACTATGTCACTTGTGCCGTGGTCGGGTCCATGAGGTGTTTGACACTTGCCTTCTTCCCCCAGTTGTCAGGAAGATGAGAAGAGCAGAGCTCTCTGGAGTCTCTGGAAGAGACCCAGTCAGGAAAAGATTGTGGCCATTGTCTTTCAGCCTCGGGGTAGCAGAAGCAGCAGGCCAGTATGAGACCCAAGTCTGGGCTCTCTACCACTTAGCTGTCCTCTAGCCAGCGTGTACTAGAAGGTAAAGGAGAACTTCTCCAATTCTCCTGTTTGTACTTTTATGTCAACTGGAGCTTAGGAAATAGCACCTCCACCTTCAGACTAGCAGGAAGCCTGGCTCCTCTGATTAGGCTGGGAGTGACTCTGGAAATGAGGACTTTGAGGGTAGGCTGCTGAGTTAGGACACCTATTCTGAAGCCTAGCGATGGTTCAGACGTGAACCTTGGACTTAAATCCTGGATTTCACTGCAGTGACTATTATTGAGTGTTCCCGGTTGTATGTAAAATGTGGTTCATGAAGACACTTGTGAGAGTGAAGTCTGATGATACATCGGATGTCTCAGCTCGTGACATCCGTGGTGACATCGGTGTGCTCGTGAGAGTCCAGCTTTCTCTCGTGTCCAGTAAACTATCCCAAGGTGAGAACACTGAGTTTTGATAAATCACCTTTAGGCGGTGGAGTGAATGGCTAGACTTGGAACCTTATATCCTTCCTGTTCCGCCTGCAAGAGCCTGGTCAGATGCCAGGTCCCAGTGAATAGGAGGCTGCCTGAGAAACCTGTTTCTTACGGGCACTGGTCGGATGGCCGGGCCCTCCCCACAGTGCGCCCTCTCTGCTCCCTTCTCAGCTTTCTCCAGGGCAGGACTCTAGAAGTTCTTGCTTCAGACATTGATCTCTTCCCCCACTCCCTGAACTCCCCCTCAGTGTGATTGTCTTTCATGCAGTCTTAGCCAAGGTTTGGCTCACGTAGATTGGTTCATTGTTCCACTGGAATCTTCATTGTCTCCTCAGTGGTTGTTTTGTTCTAGCTCATCAGACTTCCAGAAAATGAAGCCACATAGAACTTGGGTCATCACAGATAAGTTGCCACAGGTCCACCTGTTACTCCTGCCCACTCCCTTGGTGTTTTTAGGCACTGTTGATTGTTATTGCTCATGAGCTAAAGGTGTTTTTCTTCCTTTCACTCTATGCTGAACACAACGCTAAGAACTTGAGACGTCCAAACACTCAATTGCAACATTTACAACCTCACAGTGTGACTTGTTATGGAAATGTTTGAATGTTGAGGCTTTGTAAATCCTATCAGTGGTAAAGAGGCACACTTTGACCACTCTGCTGCTTTCAAGAAAGAAATTATATTTTTAAAATGTAATGCTTCCTGCTGATTCTTTTTGGGGTGGGGGAAGTACTGGAAATCAAGCTCAGGACCTTGTGCTTGCCAGGCAGGCAGTGTGCTGCTGAGCTAAAAAATTAGCCCCTGCTAATTTTTTTTTTTTTGAGATATTGTCTCCTCTGTGTAATCCAGGCTAGCCTTGAACTTCTTATTTTGCTAGGTTGATCTTAAACACATGACTATTCTGTCTCATCCTCCCAGGTAGTGGGATTGCAGGCATTAGCTTTTGCTAATTTTGTTGTCTGTTTAAAAGAGAGATGGACATACAGCAGGTCCATGCTGCTTCAGATCTTTACCCAAACTTCGCTTCTGAGGGATTTCTTCGGGAACCTCCGCACCTCACTTTGTTTATTTCGCAGTACTGTGTGTTGAAGTACAAAGCATTGAGCTATACCCCTCTCCCATGCCTTTTTATTTTTTTGACTCGGGGTCTTGGTGGGCTTCAACTCCAGATCCTCTCGCATCATCCTTCCAGAGTGTTGGGATTATAGGATGCACATTACCGCTCTGCCCCCTACTTTACTCTCTCCACACACTTTAAAATTGGGGCTCCCCTATTCCCGGTGACTCCCTCCTGCTTCTGCGTTGCCTATTTTATCATAGTACTTACCAGCTTCTAAATATTTTGCTCATTGCCTGCCACCCCATTAAATTAACTTCCTTAAAAACAATGGAATTTTAAACCTATTTTATCCCCGTTCTTTTGCCTGGTGCCTGGAATAAGTCTGCAATGTAGTGGACACTCATGTTTTAAAGAACTGTGCAGAGTATCACATAGCAGTAGCATTGTCTTTATGCCCACATTGGTCCTCTCTCTTTGCTAATTCACAGAGGGTGTGGGGTTTAGGGCCAAATGAAACCAGCATAATATAATTTTTTAAAAAGCAATTTGGGGGCTGGGGATTTAGCTCAGTGGCATAAGCGCCTGCCTGGCAAGTGCAAGGTCGTGAGTTCAATCCCCAGTACTGCCAGGGGAAAAAAAAAAACAAAAAGCAATTTGGAAAGGGTCAAGTCAAGAGGTTGGCTATGGGAAATAATACATACCTTCACTTAGGTTAGACTCCTGTGGGTTTGGTTTCTATCCCTACAACCTTTTGCCTTGGTGTGCTCTGAGGCACTGTTTTCTTGATGGCACTTGGCAGTGATAATAGACTATGAAAATACAGGCGCTTTCACTCTGTAATGGGCTGGCTGGAGCGTAGCTGTTTAAAGACAGTGGCTGGAGAGCCCGTCTCTCCAGCCTTTCTCCAAGTTGCTCCTGCATCTGAGCAGGAGCCAAGTTCTCAGAGATGATTGCTGGGTAGAATCGTAAGTTGGTTTGGCAGTTTGTTTTTGGATGGGACGGTCCCTGTGAGGACAGGGATTGTATCTGGAGATGTGTGGCTCACTGCCATGGCAGCCGGTGGCTGTCCTAGCAACAGTGAGATCTCAGCTTGGCCTATGTGCGTTTAGCCCAGGTGCTGAAAGCATCCTTGAGAGCCTGTGAATTTCAGAGGTTTCTTCCCCCATAGAGATGGAATCCCTCCGTACCGTGTGGGGAGTAAGAAACAGCTGCAGAGAGAAATGCACCGCAGTGTGAAGGCCAATGGTCAAGTGTCTCTACCTCATTTCCCGGTAAGTAGGCGGGGAGGAGGCTGTTTTCTGTGGCGTTGAGTACTGAAGGAAAGAACTGGGAGGTGGAGGGGGAGGTATGGACAAGACAGGAGGAACAGTACTTGGGAGTCCCATTTGAGAAGGGGAGGGAAGGAAGAGTTAGACAGAAGTGTCACAAGTACTCATGAGGTTCAAGATGACTTGTGTTTTGAATCTTTACGTTGAGTGTAGCTTGAAAAAGGGAAAGTTCCTTCTGAAAAAGAAATGGAAAGGGCTCCTTCCTAGAAACCAAGTAATGTTAGGGGATGGTCGTATAATGGTTTAACTGCATTCCCACTAGAATGGAAGTGCCCATTACCTTCTATATCTAGAGGAAGAACAGTTCCTGATACATCAGATAGTCAGTAGATACTTGGTTGAGTAAGTGAGTAAGATTAGAATGCTTTGCTGCCTTTGGAAACAAAGTCACGTACCTGGAACAGTCTGCCGCTTGTGTTGAATGCGCAGCTCTCTCACTCGAGTCATCCATTTGCCCATTGATTTTTGGCCATTTCTCTGGCTAATGTCTGAAGGAGGGGTGGCCGCTGTGCCTCGTCTACTTCAAACTCCAGAATGTGGCTTATACCTGCTGCTGAGCCCACGCCTAACAGATGCTGGACAATTTGGAAGAGTGGATCTCCTGAGAAGGTTCTTCCTGTGTGGATGATAAAGGTCTTCTCTGGAACCTTTCACTTTTAATTACATGTCCCTGGAAGCAGTCAGCACACAACCCCTTTCACTCAGGTTCCACCCTGTTCAGTTTCCCATTTCAGGACTGTACTTACATTAGGCTTGAGACCCAGGATGCAGCAAGGGAAGAGAGGCCCAGCTTAGTGGCAGGTGTCTGCCTGTGCATCTTTCCCCGTGGCTTCAGAGACTAATTGGTCTGTCTGCTTAGGTGGTGTTCAGAAAATTAACACATCAAATCAGTAATCCCACGTTGTATCAGTGCACAGATTGTCCCTCTTACGTAAAAGCTCATCACTCAGACAAGAGCAGACTCATCCTGCCCTAAAATCAGCATGTTAACCCCCCCGCCCCAATGAATGACCAAAATGTTTGACCTGAGGGCGGGGAAGGGGGTATGTGTGTTAACAGAGAAACATCCTGCGGCCCAAGCTTCAAGCTTGTAAATGAGATGATTTTGTCCTGGGAGGTGCAAATCGACTTTCTCCATCAGACTGTGCTTTGATGGGTTGTGAGGGTGGGGGCTGCAGGGAGCCAGCCTGTGACAGTGGCCATGTGACAATGGCCATCTACCCCGGGGCCTCTGTTCACTCTCACGTGTCTACAGCTAAGTGGTTGCGGTGGCAAGGCCCATTTCTTTGACTGGGAGAGATGTTGGTCCTTTGCAAGTTGGCTGTCTGCTCCTCACACCCTAAAGCAAAGGGCAAAGCAAGGGGGAGATAAGGAGGCAGAACAGTGGTGAGGTGGGTTGGGGCTAGGGGAAGTGAGATGACAGAAAAAGGACAGAAAGCTGGGCGGCGGGGGTTCTCTCTGTTTGCTGCTCTTGGCAGCGTTCTCAGTGCCTTTTTATATTCTACACTTGATTTGGAGATGTTCCCTTTTCCCTTGATAGATCGGCTTCAGGCGGCCGAGCTCAGCAGTGTTCTGCTGCTAGCCTGCAGCAGCCTTCTTCATTGTCTGTACAAAGAGAGGGAGGGGGGAGGAGAAAACCAGGGAGACCGAGGACAGTGTTGAGACAACACCACCTCAAAGGTGCACAGTGTGCAGCCAGGAAATAAATTACCACTTCTTCTCTGATCCACGGCCGTTTGACTCCGTTTTCCCCCCTCCCCCCAACCTCCTTTCCAATCTTATTTTTTAAAATTTCCAACTCCCTTTCTGTTTAGACTACTTTCTATTCCTTGAGTTGATTTCTCTCCCCTCCCTACTCAGAGGGCTGGTTTTTTTTTTTTTTTTTTTTGATGTTTGACAACAGTCTTTGAAGATTTGCTACTTCAGAGTAGCTACTGATGGGCTGGTGTACTACAGAGAGAACAAGCAGGGCCTCTCGGAGTGCGACCAACTGCTCCTGCCCAAGGCAAACGCTGGTGGGGACCACGGCTCTCCATGAGGCCACAGAGCCAGTGCATAAAATCTGGAGCGGCGGGGCCGCCTTGCTGTCTGCTCTCCGCCCAAACATGGGGACGCTGCAAGCATTGCGGGGCCTGTGGCGCTCCATCTCGCATCCGGCCTGCTAACCTGGCGTCTTCCCTTTGCTCCTGCATCTTAGAGAACCCACCGCCTACCGAAGGAGATGGCGCCCGTGGAGCCCGCTGCCTTTGCAGCTGAGCTCATCTCCAGGCTGGAGAAGCTGAAGCTGGAGATGGAGAGCTGCCACAGCTTGGAGGAGCGTCTGCAGCAGATCCGCGAGGTATGCTGGCTGCGCCCCGTTTAGCTTAATGCTGCGCTCAAAGGCTCACATACGCGCGCGCGCGCGCGCGTGCACGTGCGCACTTGCTGGGGCGCACAAACCCGGGGTCTCTGGTGCTTCCTGGATCGCTTCACCGTTTCCTCCTGCCATTCCAGGATGAAGAGAAGGAGGTGTCGGAGCAGGCACCGACCTCGCGGGATGGGGCACCTGCCCAGCCCCCTCTGTCACTCCTGCCCTCCAGCAGCTATGAGGAAGATCCACAGACAATTCTGGATGACCACCTTTCCAGGGTTCTCAAGACTCCTGGCTGCCAGTCACCTGGTGTGGGCCGCTACAGCCCGCGCTCCCGCTCCCCAGACCACTACCACCAGCAGTACCACTCCCTCCCCGCCGGGGGCAAGCTGCCCCCCGCGGCCGCCTGCCCGCTCCTCCGGGTCAAGGGCTTCCTGACCAAGCAGACAACGAAGCATGTCCACCACCATTACATCCACCACCACGCCAGCCCCAAGACCAAGGAGGAGATGGAGGCGGAAGCTACACAGCGGGTGCGCTGCTTCTGCCCCGGGAGTACCGAGTACTACTGCTACTCGAAGTGCAAGAGCCACACCAAAGCTCCGGAGCCCATGCCAGGGGAGCTGTTTGGGTGAGTGTCCAGAGGGCCATCTTGTCCTACGTGGGACTTTTCTTCTGGCCTGAGCCCTGGGCAGGTCCCAGGCGGGGTCCACAAGCATGGGCACTTAGCTTCTAGGAAGGGGGGTAGAGGCTGCTGGAGGGTGGAGGGTGGCAGGTGCGTGCGTCTTTCCTATCACCGACCCCTTGCCAGACTGTCCAGCTCAAGAAGTCCTAGAGATTTAATGGGATGTCTGGTTGGGTGTGGCTCTTGGTTCCCCACAGTGGCAGCAGAGGCAGTGCCCTGCCCAAACGAAACGGGAAAGGCACGGATCCCAGCCTGGCCCTGCCCACCAGGGAAGGAGGGCCCCCCAGCGGGGCTGGGGCCCTGCAGCTTCCTGGGGAGGAAGGAGACAGGTCACAGGATGTCTGGCAGTGGATGCTGGAGAGTGAGCGGCAGAGCAAGCCCAGGCCCCATAGGTAAACACTGCCCGCTGGGGCGCTCACTAGGGAGGTGCTGCGGGGTGGCTATTTCTGCCGTCGGCTGGGAACAAATGGGACTGTTTGCTCCTGCCGTCTTAATATTAGACGTTGGACTGAGCAGACCACAAAAATGTCATGTTTTGGCAATGACCCGTAGTTGTGTTATGGTAGAGTTATTTTCTTCTCTCGTCCTCTGAAAGCCGAATAGATGAGTTTCTATTGAAGTCATATTTTCCAGTTTTTCTAACCCAATTTCTTTCCTTCTACTTTTTCTCCTCATTCCTTGTTTAGTGCCCAGAGCACAAAAAAGGCCTACCCCTTGGATTCACCCCGCGCGTCCCCAGGCGAACAAGTCAGCCGGCATCATCTGTGGGGGGGCAGTGGGCACTCCCGCATGGCCCCCCGCACTCACCCCTTTGCCCAGGATCCTGCAATGCCTCCCCTGAGCCCACCCAACACTCTGGCGCAGCTGGAGGAGGCCTGCCGCAGGCTAGCGGAGGTGTCAAAGCCCTCAAAGCAGCGGTAAGCAGAGGGGCATCAGAGGGTAAGGCGGGAGGGTTAGGTTTGGAGGTGGCACCTGGCCTGCTGCTGATGGGGAAGCCCTTATTCTCTGCCTCGGGCTGGGACCCTCCTCCAGTGGGAAGTATTGCTCTGCTTAAGTCTCTTTTCTAGCCTCTAGAAATTGTTCCCTTTCGTTATATTTGTTCTGCCAGAGTTTAAGTAGGATCTGTTTGCTAGGCAAGTCATGCCTAGAAATAGAAGCAGTTTTCTTACAAATCCTGTTCCCTACAAATGTTGTCTTCATCGAAGACTGGTGAGATGAGCGAGCGTGTGAGTGGCCGTGGCCAGCAGAGAATCAACAGCCGCTCTCCGGCACGAGGAGCGTCCTCCTGTCCGGCTCCAAGGGAGCTTAATGGATGCACGGAGATGCCCTCTTGGCTTCCTCCTGCCACTCAACAGAGCCTTGGTTGGGTCTCCATAGGGTGAAAGTTGGGACTGCATCTCTTCAGGAGGCCACAGAGAGTAGTTTTCTGTCTGCTCCCGGTTGGCCTGGGGACAGTAGTGCTCCTCTGAACCCCTCGTCCTGGCTGTGTCCTCAGGTGCTGCGTGAGCAGTCAGCAGAGGGACAGGAACCACACTGCCACTGGCCAGGCGGGAGCCACACTCTTCTCCACCCCAGGCCTGGCTCCAGAAGAGTGAGTGTCTCCACCTGGCTTTCCCGAGACCGGCCGAGTGGCTCACGTTTCAGGGTTTCCATCATGGGGAGCTATGTTTTTGCGAAACTCTGCTTTTTCTTTTTTAATGGTACTGGTGACTGAACTTGGCCTTCCCGCTGAGGTACATTCCAAGCCCTTTTTAAAAAGTTTTTATTGGGAGACAGGGTCTAATTAACTAAGTTGCCCTAGCTGGGCTCAAAACTTGGCAATCCTTCTGCATCGGCCTCCCGGAGTGCCGAGATTACACACCTGTACCCCACTCAGCCTTGAAAACACTTCTTAGTGTATAAAATCACCCAGATGCCAACACTAGTGATGAGCAGCAGTCAGCACAGGTGTGCCGTCCACGGGGTTCGTGGAAAACTCGTCTGTACTAGAAGTGCACCCCAGGCTCTCCGCGGCTCACTTGAAGCCACTGGTGGGCAGGAGAGGGCCTCTGAGACCTCACGGGAGGTCACTATGCTCAGTTGGAGTTGGAACCCTGCAGGCACCTCCGTGTTACACTGATGCCGTGAGCACTGCGCTGTGAACACCGGCTCTGTGTTTTGCTCAGCGAAAGCAGAATATTCTCCGAAATTGGGCCACTGTTCTTCTTGCACAGTTACACTCACAGAGTAAACTAAGAAGCCAGGCCAGGCGTGGTGGTGCACACCTATAATCCCAGCATTTGCTAGGCTGAGGCAGGAGGATCTCTTTGAGTTTGAGGCCAGTCTGGGCTACAAAGTAAGTTCAGGGCCAGCCTAAACTACATAATGAGACTCTGTCTCCAAAAAACAAAAACAAAACTAAGAAACTTGACTCAGTTTAATTATAGGATGGTACAATTAAAAAGAAAACTTCTAGCACAAAACCTATATGGTCTAAAGTTATCTCTTTAACCTCTTGATCCTGACCAGTGAGTAGTATTTAAAATCTGTAATAGCCAGGTGTGGTGGTGGTGCGTTCCTGTAATCCCGGCACTCAGGAGGCTGAGGCAGGAGAATTGCTGAGAGTTTGAGGCCAGCCTGGGCTACATAGTTCAAAGCCAGCCCAAATTACATAGCAAGACCCTGTCTTTAAAAACAAAGACAAAAACAACAAAAAAGAAGTCCTGAGTAAACTACCTTGTATCAGATGTCCAGGCCAACAGCTCGTGTTTTTTTAAAGCCACTCTCCACAAACTCAGAATGAATGATGGCGCCCTCACTCCCTTTAGTTGTGTCCCTTCTGCTGGAGCAAAGGTGGGCTGCTGACCTTTGAGTTCACGCCTCCCTGGAGGCGCCCAGCTCAGGGTTCACCCCTGGAGCAGCCCCTGATGTGTGAGCCCTGCGGCTCCCTGACACTTCGCTGTGTTTCTTCTTCATTGCTGAGCAGCACCTCAGGTGTTCCCTGGGTTTTTGTGGTCTGGAGTGAGGAGATGAAGGCCAGGGCGTACCCTAACAGACACCTCCAGCCCTGCATACCCCACTGTGCTAACCTGAAGGAGACTGCTCTACGCTCCCACTCTGTGACAGCGATGGAAGGGACAGCTGAACGAAGTCATCCCTTCCTGCCTCTCTGCAGACTGTGGGGTGGATTGTGTGTGAGCTCACACCTGCAGCCTCAGTGTTAGGAAACGGTGCGTGTGTGTGTTTTACTCTGTGTGTCTGCCTTAAGGTGCTAAACACATTGCCTTCCATCTTACTTTCAGTTACAAAGAGCCAAAGAAACTAGCAGGTGCCCACGCACTGCAGGCCAGCGAGTTGGTTGTCACTTACTTTTTCTGTGGAGAGGAAATCCCATACAGGAGGATGCTGAAGGCTCAGAACTTGACTTTGGGCCACTTTAAAGAGCAACTCAGCAAAAAGGGAAATTACAGGTAGGAGTCCTGTGACTTTCTTCTGCTCTAGATTTTGCTCAACTTCCCTGGCCGGAACAGCTCAGGGAGGGGCAGGGGAAGGGACTTAAGATATGCTCCAGGAGGGTGTCCAGGAGGACTGCTGGACGTTGCGTTGGTTTCCTCTCTCGCTCACCTCTAGCAGCAGACGTGCAGCAGCAGCGGCCGCAGAGGGAGGCTGCCGGGCTGGCCAGGCTTTTCCTCCAGGTGAACCACACCGAGGAGAACAGGAGCAGGGTTTGCTTCATTAGGAGAGCTGGACTGGCTCTGCTTGATCTTGAAGGCCAGGCCGGGCTTGGGGAGCAGACCAGTGAAGGATGGGAAGAACCCAGAAACACCTCAGTCCGTCTGGTTTGGGACAAGGAGAAGCCTCCGCGCTGGAGGCTCAGAGAAGGGCAGACACCTTGCCTGAAAAATGAACTGTGCTTTCCTTCCTCAGACCCTCTGCCTAAAGAACTCTCTCCCAGGGCTGCACAAGTCCTGTGGTCTTTTGTCCACAACAAACAAGATGACTGAACATGAGGGTGGGCACAGGGTGAGTGCAGCCGGCCCTGCTCGTCTCACTGCTGCCTGGGCCTTGGGAGGGGACTTGCCTCTAGCCTGCTTTCCTAATCTGGACAGTGGAGGTGCCCCCGGCCTTGCTGGGCCCTTGACAGAGACTTCAAGAGCTCAGGAGGAAGAGGGCCAGTCCTGGCCCATTTCTCAGCCATTTTGTTCTTTTTTTTGGTACAGGGGATCAAACTTATGGCCTTGCACTTGCCAGACAGGTGCTTAGGCCACTGAGCTAAATCCCCGGCCCCTCGTTTTGCTCTTAATGAGGGGCAGGCAGTAACTCCTCCTCAGTTCATCCAGAGTGCTGCCTGCCCTGTCTCCACAGTGTCCGTCCCACATATGTGGGTTCTGCCCCAGTGACATCCTGAGTGCAGTAGGTCAGGGCAGACGCCAGAGAAGCAGGGCACCCTAAGGAGTCGCTCACTCTCGGCACCTGCACCAGTGTGGGAGTGCCATCCTCTCAGCTGTGTGCCGTGGGCCTTTGGCAGGATTACAGCCCATCCCCAGGGGTGTCCATCTGCTTCTGCCTTCCAGAGCCCCATTTGGGAGTGGAAAACCTACGGTAGAAGCCTGCCAGGTGGGTACAGCTCCTGGCCAAAGGCAAGTCCTCCTGCGGGGCTGAGACACCTGACCCCCAAGCAGGCCCTGCGTAGCTCTCCCAGCCAGCTGCCGGTGTCAGTGGCCAGGGCAGGGCCAGCAGTGGCACCTTTTGCAGCAGGAAGAACTGGAGGATGGGCCAGTTCCTGCAGGGACTGACCAGCGGGGCGTGGGGCTGGGTATGGATCGTTCCCTTTTATACCTGGGAAGAGACAATTGTGTAAAGTTATCAAAGGGACTGGGGAGCAGGCCTGGCTGCTGCTGCTTTTAATCTTGAAAAGACACAGGTGAAATTAATTACACAAGTGTGCCCCTCCAGGGATTCATTTTGATCTCGGCTTTGACTCGGCTGGACTTTGAGAGGAGCCGCAGGTGACCTTCAGGGGAGAAGCGCCATGGAGCACTGAGCAGGGGCCCTGCCAGGAAGGTGCCTTGCTCAGCCACTCTGGCCACATCTGGCTCTGATTTTTTTCCTAAGGCACATTTAATAAGCCTGGCTTTGAAGCCCTGGCCTCCCTTTAATGCACAAAGACTCCGCACAAATGGTCCGTTCTCGAATTCCTTCCTGATTGGATCAGGCTGTGGGAAGCTCCTCCCAGCTGCCTTATCTCTGCAGGGCCTCAGCTGGACTCCTTGCCCTCCTAGGAGGAGGGAGGGTGTGGGGCTCAGGGTGAGCTGCCTGCACCCCCAGCAGGGCTTGGGTCCCCACACCTCAGTGTACCCCCGCCACATCCCCGGTAAAAGAGGCTGGGGAGCTTGGGGCTGTGGAGTAGGGACCTGGGCTCTGTTGAGTAATCTCAACATGGCAGGGGTTCAGAAAGCAAACAGTCCCTCCAGACGTGCCAGACGCTATTGGTGCCAGATGTCGGAAGAAAGCAGAGTTTGCCGCATAAAGCATGTTGCAGTGGAAAAGCCCTTGTCTCAGAGAAAACTGAGGGCAGTGCAGCGTGTTTGAAGTCCCGGGGGTGGGGCCACGCGAATGTTGCCTGTCTCTTTGCTAGAAGTGGGTGCAGTTACGTAAAAGGTCATTGCATGTTTGTGCGGAGGTGCTGTGAAAGCGTGGCTTAGTACACCCCAGGTTTGGAGCTGGAGGCTGAGCCCGGTGTGGGCATCGGGATTGGAGCTTCTCCTTTGGAAAAGGGACCCCCCCCCCCGTCTCGGGCCCCTCCCTGCACACTGGCTATCTGTCCTCACAGGCTCCCCACAGAATTCTGACCTCCTGAATGCTGAAGTGTTTCCCCACTGACCAGCTCCGCTGGCCAGAGCACTGAAAACAAAGGCCCTGAGCAGACCCAGCTGTCTGCTTGTACTCAGCCTTATCTTCTGAGAAGGCTTTTGGCTCACCTTCATTAAAGGGGAAAAAATGTAGGGGAGTTAATTTTTTTTGAAGAAAAGACAAAAACCAGCTCTAACTCTGAGACACATTAAATGTTTTAGAGGCTCCCCCTGCTCCTGGGGGACTGTGACCTTCCCTCTGCAAGTGGCCTTTATGGGCTGAAAGTGACAGCTTGCAGGGTCTTTGCTGGGAACAGGGTGGGAGAGGCCCTTGCTTGGTTTCCCCCAGGGGCCCGGGGGCGGGCCCGCCTGAAGATGGCAGTTGTTTCAAAGTGTGACTCTTGAGAGGCTGTCATTTGCCTGTGCGCAATTAAAAACAGCTTTAGAAGCAGGACTGCTGGGCCGGGAGCAGAGGAATCCTCAAGCAGTGGCATAAGAGGGGAGGACCTTTAGTGTCTGACCCTGCAGGGGTGGGAGTGGAGGAGGCAGGGATGAGGGGACAGATGGAGACTGCTGGGGGTGGGGCCGAGCCTGTGACTGGCTGTGTCAGAGGGTGTCAGTGTTGGTCCTAATACCTGGAAGGGAGGGTGTGGAGGGTCCGAGGGCTCCAGACTGAGAAGCCACAGGTCTGCCTTCCACAGGCTCCTGTGGATTCAGGCCCCGTGGTTAGGCGGGGTGGATGTGGAGCTGGGTCCCCGGCTCTCTGCAGAACCCAGGCATTTGCCCTTCCTCTTCTGCTGTGAGAGCTGGCTGTGCATCATGTCGGGGCAGCGGGAGGCTGATGCAGACCGCTGCCCGGAGGGTGCCAGCCTTCCTCCTGCAGGCAGCCCCAGAGGTCCCTTAAGTCAGATGCGGGCTGCAGTTTGCAGGTGCCCCTTCTGTCGCAGATGTTGGTGTGGTTTCTTTACAACAGTCTAAGAAGGTGTAGTTTCAACAGGCTCTTCTGGTTTTCCTTTTAAGGTATTACTTCAAAAAAGCAAGCGATGAGTTTGCCTGTGGAGCGGTTTTCGAGGAGGTCTGGGATGACGAGACGGTGCTCCCGATGTATGAGGGCAGGATCCTGGGCAAGGTGGAGAGGATCGATTGAGCCTCTGGGACCTGGCTTCGACGATCCTTGGGGTCACCTGTCTCGGACCTATGCGACAGCCACAAAATGTTTTGAAGGAAAATAAAACCAATGAAGAAGACAAAATCTAGGGAAGCACAGGCCATCGGGCCTTCCGGAGGGTGGGGAAGGTTGATTTTCATTTTTCATGAACTGGGTACTGAGATAAGAAAAACCTGAACTATTTATTAAAAACATGACCACTCTTGGCTATTGAAGATGCTGACTGTTTGAGAGACTGCCATACATAATATATGACTTCCTAGGGATCTGAAATCTATAAACTAAGAGAAACTGTGTATAGCTTACCTGAACAGGAGTCCTTACTGATATTTATTGAACAGTTGATTGCCCCCGTCCCCAGTTTATGGATATGCTGCTTTACACACAGAGAGGGGAGAGAGGGAGTTTTAACTCTTCTGTCTGAACTTAGGAGCTGAGCTGGGAGTGCATTAATGATTTCTTCACGCTTTGCACTGCATTTCTCCAGGTGAAGACAGACTTGAAACGGTGCCCTGCCATTGACACATGCAGAAATTGGTGCATCCCCC
>PVJX010011581.1:0-17771 GCA_004027295.1 Dolichotis patagonum | reverse complement strand
TCTCGCGGTTCAAACTTGTGCTTTTAGTGAAGTGACAGTTCCTTGTTTTCCTTGTAGTTTTTTTTTTTCCCCCTGTGAATAGACCACAGCCATTCACAGAAGTGCCCCACCCAACCCCGCAGAGACACAGATGGCAGCACCTTTCCTCCAGACGTCTCCGCCCTGATGCTCGGGTGTGCGCGCTGTTAACCCCTACGTTGCGTTCGCCATCGTTACCTGTGCTATTTGTATATAGCGTACGGCAAAAGAGTAGTGATCCACTATCTCTAGTGCTTGACTTTGAATCAGTACAGTACCTGTACCTGCACGGGGACCGGCTCCGTGTGTCGCCCTATATTGAGGGCTCAAGCTTTCCCTTGTTTTTTGAAAGGGGTTTATGTATAAATATATTTTATGCCTTTTTATTATAAGTCTTGTACTCAGTGACTTTTGTCATGGCATTTGTTCTACTTATACTGTAAATTATGCATTATAAAGAGTTCATTTAAGGAAAATTACTTGGTACAATAATTATTGTAATTAAGAGATGTAGCCTTTATTAAAATTTTATATTTTTCAAAACTTTGGCCTTATCTGTCTTTATGGGAGCAGGACCAAGGAATCCGGCGTGTGAGCTCTTACCCGCCTCTCTTAAACTAGCTCTAGCCCAGGGGCCCTCCCTGAGGTTCGGTAAAAGGGTTCCCTGTGAACTGCCTGGTGAGCAGCTGTGGACACTTCACTCAAGCCTCTTCCTGCAGGTGTGGGCCTCCAGTCTGGCCGGGTAAGTAAGTGCCAGTGATAAGGGGCTTTATGGAGGAATAGCAGTTTATGTTATGTCTCAGGTGACAGGCCTTTCTGAAAATGGGTTTGTGCCCCTGGAATGGCCAGGTGAGGTCAGTAGCTCAAGGGTCAGCCAGCCACCTTGCTCCTGCTGGGATTTGGTCTCCGTGAGGCTGGCTCCTAATCTCATCCTATCGATCGCCTTTTTTTCCAGCCTTCAGTGAGGTTCTGGGCGGCTCAGTTGTCAGGAGCAAACAGGTGGCTGGGGGGCGGGCTGCAGAGCTGCGCCCTTCATGGACAGGTGTGCTCCGGGCAGCTGTGGAAGTTGGCCCTCAGCGGCTCACTCAAGCACCTGTGCCCTCCGCTCGTGGTGAGCGCTCCGAGTCACACTGCTTCCAGAGAGGAAAACCAGCTAGTGACAGTGACACTGACTTTTGTGCTGAGTTTTCATGGCGTTGGGGTTTGCTGAAATCTGATTTGTATTTTGACCTTGCGGCCGACTGGCATCAGGCTGACGGTGTAGAATAAGGCCATGGCATTGGCCGGGTGGGCAGGGGGTTGGACTGAAGGGTCCTCGGTGCAGCAGCAGTTTTCAAACCACCCGGGGTGGTTCTAAGCAAGTGAATTCAACCCTAAAGGGCAAATACATGGAACCTGTTGTGTGTGGCGGGGACCGGAGTTTAGGAGTGGCATTTTGTCTTCCTTTCCTGGTAAGGGCCCAGGGCTCAGGCAGACGTGGGCTCGAGGTCTGGGTGGCTGTGCACTTAGCCTCCTAGCTGCATTTGTGAGAGAGATAGCTGGACTACTTTATCACTCATGTTTCTGCCTATGTTTTTAAAAATTGAGGTTTTGTGCTAAGAACACCAGATGACATATATTCTTTGAAAATTGTAAGTGTACAACAGTATTGTTAACAGCAACAGTATCGCACAACAGAGACCTAGAAATTAATTGCATAACTGAAACTTTAAGCTGATTGGCCAGCTATTACCCTGTCCCCTGCCCCTCAATACCCCGCCAACTGGCAAGGCCTATCAGTGATGATTTTAGATGCCTCATGTAAGTGAAATCATGCATTATATATCCTCCTGTGATTGGCTTATTTAGCACAATGTCCTCAAGGTTTATCCATGTCACTGTTAGGGTTGGAATCCAAATGTTCCCCAAAAGGCTCCTTGTCTTAAAAGCTTGGTTGCTGATATAGGCATTTGTAAAGCGATTGACTCATGAATCTATTAGTGAGTTAATCCGCTAATGAGATTATTATTTGGTGGTGTTGGTAGGTGATGGGAACAAGATGGGGGAGGGGGTAGCACACAGAGACATGACTTTGAGGACTGTGTACAGTCCCCTGGCTGCTGCCTTTCACTTGATTTCTTTGTTTTCTGGCTTCTGGGGGGTATGAGTGGGTCACAGAAACCTAACTTAGGGTACATATATGGTCCCTTGCTCTTTAGTGTCGCTGCTTCCCAACTGCCAAAGACACCCTTCTGCTGTGATGTTTTTGCCTTGGAGCCAGCCAGCCAAAAACTGATTCCTTTAAGCTGTGGTTGGGTATCCTGTCTCAGGGATGGGAAAGTTCATCAACAGAGTGACATTGCAGGACTTCTTTAAAAAGGCTGAATAGTGTTCCATGGTATGTAATACCACATTTTCCCTATCTTGTGATCTAGATCGGTTCCCTATCTTGGCTTTGGTGAATCATGCTGCAGTGAGCGTCGGGGTGTAGATACCTCTTTGAGATCCTGGCTTCATTTCTTTCTGACAAGTAGCCGGAAGTAAGGTTGTAAAATAGTTTTGTCTTTAGTTTTTTTGAGGGACTTACATTCTGTTTTCCAAAGCAGTTGTGTCATTTTGCATTACCAGCAGTGTATGAGCTGTACTTTCTCCACATCCTCACCAACATTTTTTGTTAGTTTCTTTTGGTAACTGCCATCTTACCAGGCACGAGGTGGTTTAACAGGCAGTGTGGTTTTGATTGGCATTTCTTCATGCTTGGTGATGTCAAGCATCTTCATGTATCTACTGGTCGTTTGTCTTTGGAGAAATGTCTGTTGAAGTCTTTAGCCCACTTTTAAATTGGGTTACCAGATAGTTTGCTATTGACTTAGAAAAGGTACTGATATATTTTGGAACAATATACTTTGACCTCTTCTAATAGGGGTCTGTTTTCTGCAGCTCACATTTTAAGTCAAGAGCTTTCAACCCTGCGTAGACATGCTTCCAGTGGTCATGGAACTTTGAACTTGTTTGCAGAATCACTTGTGCGTACCTTCCTCCCAAGTGAGGGTCAACAGATTCTTAAAGAGAACTGTGTCTCAAAGAAAGTACTAAAACCCATAGCTCGGCCCTTCACTCCCGCCTCACCTTCCTGATAGTGCATTCTGAGGATCACGGCATCAGCCTTCCACGGGAGCTTGTGAGAGATGCAAATGCCCATTCAGACCCACCAGGTGCCCAGGATCTAGTGTTTCCTAGGAGGTGAGCCACATACACTGCAGAGTTGCATTTGTGCCACCCCCTGCCTCCTAGGGCCCCCACAGGTTGACATTGATCTTCACTTTCTTGGCTCTTCCGCATGGTCAGCTTTAATTTTTCTTATTTTTAACCAGATCGCCAGCAGTCAAGAGGAAGCCAGGTTGGTAGACCTGGGCTGGAATCCACTCTGAGTTGCATCAAGTTGGGGAGCCACAGGTTCCTTACCTGTTTAGTGAAGGAGCTAGAGACGCCGTGATGCGGAGATGGGTGAGAACTTCTCTGGGCCTCTGCTGTTACCTGCGTGTTGCGGGGGAGGTTCCACCTTCCCGTGCTGCCTGCCACTCCAGCAGAGGGATTGAAAGGGCTTTAGAAAAACAAACCTCTTATTCTTGCCACCCCAGAAAATAATGGGACCATAATCATATGTCAAAAAGAAGGAAATAGTCATTTACCCCCAAGAAAAATATTCCAGTCTATTTGAATAATCAGGTAAAGTTTGGTAAAGAAACATGCCTTCTTTTTTACCTTTGCGTCCTGTGATTTGGTGGTACAGAAACTTTCCAAATTACATAATGGTTCATCCGAGTGATTTACATCCTCCTTAGCAATTGTGTTTCACTCTTGAACAGATTTCCTCGGGCCAAGCCTCTACTGTACCTCATCACGGGTCCCAGGAAGACGGTGGTAGTGAGCTGGTTTAAGAATGAAAAGGAAAATCAGAGCATAGGCTGTTGTCGGAATTATTCCAGGGATATTCTCTATTCTCTGGGTACTAAGGGAGAATTTTCACAAAAGCTTGGGTCTGGGACCTCAGGAAGTTTGTGTGTCAGTGTGTGTGAGAGTGTGTGTGTGTTGGGATATTTAGGAAGGGATCTGCCACAGGTGGAGAAACTGGCCCCTGAGCAGAGGCTCCTCCACCTTGTCCTGTGCCGAGCTCTGAAAACAAACCCCTGCACTGTGTGCTGACCTTATTCCCCGCAGGGGCTGTGCATATGCAGGTCCTGCCGGGCGCTCCCCTCCCCAGCCCTCCCTGAAGTTGCCGCTGTCTAGCCTTCAGGTGTGGACTTCAGTGTCAGAGGTCTTATTTCAAGACTGGGTCTCACTATGAAGTGCAGACTGGCCTTCAACTCGATGTGTAGCCCAGGCTAACCTGGAACTCACTGCAGTCCTGCTGTGCCTCCCAAGTGCTGGGATTGCAGGTGTGGGCCTCCACACCCAGTGATGTCGGACGTGTACGATCACAGGTCCCCTGTATTTCACTGCATGGTCCTCTATGGCAGAGCTTCCTGAATTTTCTTCGCCATGTGCTCTAATGTGTAACTATGTTGTAATTAATTAATTGCTTTCTAATTCGTTCATGAGGCTCTCCCACAAAGTAAATATATTGTATTTGCCTCTGTAAGTATAACACCTCACATGGCGTTTTGACCTGGTATAGACCTTCAATTAATATTTGTGGAATAGAAACAAAAGAATCTAAAAATTGACCATGGCAGGGCTGGGGATTTAGCTCAGTGGCATAAGCGCCTGCCTTGCAAGCAGGCAGTCGTGAGTTCGATCCCTGGTACCGATTTAAAAAAAAAAAAAAATTGACCATGGCAGAGTCCTAATTGCTTTTCTCATTGCAGAGACAAAATACCCAACCTCCAAAGTTGAAGGAGGAAAGGTTTCTTTAGCTCACAGTCTGTAGAGGTTTCAATCCATAGTCAGCTGGCTCCCAGGCAGGGTGGTATCGCAGCCAGGCATTGCAGAAGAGAAATTGTACATGGCAAAACCAGCAAGGAACAACCACAGCTCTTTCTTTCCATTATGTCTTATCCAGGGTACTTAGGGCGGGCAGCACTCACATCCTTAATCCTAGTGCCCTTGACCCTAGCACAGCACCATGAATCAGTTCCATGTCACACGCTTTAGATCCAGCCACCCTCACCTATGACCGAGTGAAGCTTCGGGGGACATCTAAACACAAGCTATAACCAGTAGTATCACTTACGATTGAGATAATTCCTATTAACACTTTGAAGTGTTCTTTCATATTAAATACACATAATACACTCACAAGGACCATGTAGTATACATTAATTAATTAACTTTTTTTTGGTACCAGGGATTGAGCTCATGATCTTATACTTGCCAGGCAGGTGCGTGTGCCACCAAGCTATATCCCTGGCCCCTTATTTTATTTTATTTTATTTTATTTTTTTGAGACAGGATCTTGTCATATAGTACAGGATGGTGTTGAACTCACTGTGTAGCTTAGGCTGGCCTCAAATTTGTGATTCTGGCAAATGTGAGGTCATGAGTTTGATCCCCAGTAGCAAAAAATAAATAAATTAATTTTTTAAAAAAACGTGGTCATCGTGCCTCAAACTCCCAAGAGCTGAGACTACAGGCATGGGCCGCCAAGCCTGGCTTATCCGTTATTTTATAATGTGTAATTTTCACTCAGTCATATGTTATTGGCATATTTCTAGGTCGGTGAATGTGTTTTTATGTTCCACAACATAATTCAAATATGAAACTATATTTATTAACATCGTTTATTAACAATCACAGGTCATGATCAGAAATTTATGCAGCTCCCAAATTCTGTAATTGTAAGCAATATCATAATGGAAGTTTGCTTTTATGTTTTGCAGTACTAGGTGTTGAACCCAGGCCTTAACACTGAGCTGCATTCTCCAGCTCCCCTCTTTTATGCAGCCTTTCTTTGCCCCAGTATTTGTTTTTATTCTTTTTTTCTGAGGTAGAGTATCACTAAATTAGTAATTGCCCGCATTGGGCTCAAACTTGTAGTCATCCTGCCTCAGCCTCCCAGGGGGATGAATTATAAGACATGCAGCACCACACCCAGCTATAACGGAATCTTCATAGCCAAACCTTCACAATACTCAAAGCTAAAAAGTCTTTACAGGGATGGAAGTTTTTCAGGTAGGATTACTGAATTGAAAGTCCTTTTGAGAGCTTTGGCCACATCCTGCCTGTCTGTCCCAAGCAGTGACTTGTATGTCTTTGAAAACCAGTGCCTTGCAAACGGTTGACACTCAACCTGTGTTTATGCCATGGACTTAAATCTCAAGCCTGGATGTTCAGGGCATGGTGTGGCGTGGACCAAGCCTGCCTTCTTGTATTATAGGTATCTCTCCTGGGGGGCGGGGTTATGTTCCGGTAACGCTCTTACAAGTTAAAATACCATTGAGTCAAAATACATTTAAGGCCTGGGGTGTAGTAGTGGTAGAACACATACATGACTAATGTGCAAGAGGCCCTGGGTGCAGTCTCAGCATTGAAATAAAAAAGCAGTGAACACCACACTATGTATCCCGCTGGCCAGGTACTCTGCAGGGGCTCCATTGTTTCCCTTGTGATTAGAATCCCAGCAGAGTAAGAAAAATCAAAATTCAAAAGGTAGTTTCTGCTGAGTGCATAGCACTTTTATACCACTCTAAAGCCAAAAACGACAAAAAATCGACCAGGCATTGGGGTGCCTACCGGGACTTGAGAGGCTGAGACAGGAGGATTGCCCTAGGTTTGAGGTCAGCTTGGCTACATAGTGAGTTCAAGGCCAGCTTGAATCAGAAGCCATACCAAGGTCACAGGGCCATGCAAAATCACAAGGCTTCTTGCCGCTTCCAGTTTCTGGTAGAATCAAATGTTCCTTGGCTGTGACAGCGTCACTCCAGTCTTCACACTGTCTTCTCTCTGGACACATCTGCCTCTGTGTCCAAACTCCCCTCTTCTATAAAGATTCCAGTCCTCCTGGACTGGCGCCCACCCTACTCACCTCAACTTGATAAAGTCTACAAAGACCCTAGTTCCTGAGAGGAGAGTTAGACTTCATATCTTTTTGGATGGATACAATTCAACCATGACAAATATCTAGAGTTCTGTCCATCCCCTGAATGATAAAATTGTCACACCTACTATTTTGTCTGTTTTCGCAGAAAAGAGAGAAGCACACATCTTCCTAGGAAAAGCTTAAGATGCCCACATGTGAGACTCATCTCCCTGCCTGCCTTGCTTCACCTGACCTGGCCCAGGAAGCGGGCTTCTTTGGGCACACTCTGTCCTGGTTTTGTTCCTACTCTGCCTGAGTCAAACTGGAAAATCCTAGAAGCCTAAGTTATTGCCCTGCTGAAGATCGAATTAGGAACTGAGCCTTCCCCACTGCCCATGGAAGGCAAAACAGAACGAAAAGCAGGGAACCTAATTTCCCTCTACAAATCACCTCAGTGACTAGAACAGAAAGCCTTGAACTAGGTTCCTGGGAAAAGTTAAGAGACTTTCTGTTTCCAGAGATTTCAAGTAGGAAACAAAGCAATGCTTTTCCACTGGTTTTAAGACCTCTCCTGTCCCGGGTGCTGTGTCCTCCACTGAGCGAACCACGTCCCTTCTTTCTGAGCTTGGCCCAGGCCTGTGAGTATAATTCCACCATCTCTTCACAAAGGAAGGGATCAACCACCTGGTTGCCTGTGTTGTATTGGGGTGGTCTTCTGGGGGAAGATTTCTGTCCGTCCTGATGCCACATAACTTTGTCAGTTGAGTCTCAGCTTTCATGACCAATTAGGCCATGGAGCTAAGGTGTGTGATTCTGTTTCCACCAGGTCAAGTCATTTGTGATAATCAATCGTGTAAATGACTTGTGGGTCATTGCTGAGCGCGTGGCAGGCCGAAGACAGCAAGAAGCAAGTAGTCTTCTGATCAACACGGTTCATCAAGATAAAAGGTTTGGGCTGACAAGTCCTCCAGATGACACCCATTTCTTGGCATGACTGAGATGGCCACAGGCCTTTGTTGTTTATTGATTCTGTCTGAGGGAGCCCAGGAGGTGAGTGGAGCAGCTGGGGCCTGTGCTGGCTGAGTTGCTGTCGCCCTGCATCTGAGACCCTTTCTTTCCACAGCCACCGGCTCAGTGGGAACGCAGGCCTGGGCCTCCAGACCCAGCCTCAGCCCCTCCCAACCTCACTTTAGAGGACAGGATAGTTCCAGCCACCTGCTTCTAGTCAGCCAGAGACGGATCCTCCGAAGGGAGGAACAGCCAGGTCTCCAGAGTAAGGGACAGGGAAGTGGGAAGAAAATGTCATCAATGGAAAACCAGATTGTGACACTGAAACGTTGGCTTCTAGAGGATTTGGCGTGAGCAGTTCAGGGATTTTTTTTTCCTTTAATTTTTAATTTTTCCTGACCACCAAAATAGCTTGTGGCAGAAAAGTTGAAAAACACACATAATAATAAAAGGATAAAGTGGGCTGGGGATTTAGCTCAGTGGCTTAAGCGCCTGCCTGGCAAGCACGAGGTCGTGAGTTCGATCCCCGGTACCAAAAAAAAAAAAAAAAAAAGAAATCTATACCTATAAAATTCATTTTCCTAGAGATGCCAACTGATAATATTTCTAAAAATATTTTTCTAATATGTGATATGGAAAAGAGTATTCGGCGCATCTTGTCTGAGATAAGTTTCTTCATGTGAAGACTTTCATTGTTTCAAGGGGACACCAGCGCCATTTCTGCAGATGGCCTTAACTGCGATCCATATATGCCCACATTTCTCATCTTTTTCTAGCAAGAGGCAGGCACAGCCTCTCTTGCTAGCAGGTGGAAGGCAGACACAAGGGCCAGAGCAGGCCCTCGGGCCCTCAGGAGCTGTGTAATAAGCTTGCAGACTGCGACAGAAATCAGCTTGGTGTTCCTGCCCCTCTATGGTCCTATACCTTGGTCACCTTGAGCTTTTCTGCCACTTGCTACTGCTCTGCACTTCCCACCTTCCTTCAAAATCTGATTCTGGTCCTGGGTTATCTCCATCTTTTTCCAGTCTGCCTCAGTGTCTTCCCAGCCACCTTCCTGAAACCTCCACAAATGATACAATGAGATTTGCTCTTGCTTTTGTTTCACATGGAGGTTCCAAACCCATGTTTTCATCTTCTGATACCAGGCCCAACCTTAGTTTTCCTCTGGGGAACCACTCCTCAACTATTAAAAATGGGCTCTTGATCTGGCCAATCAGTGTGCTGCATCACCTTGGCTACCATGATTGGTTCAGAGATAGACATGTGATTTAAAGTCGACCAATAAAGTTGTCACCTCTGGGACACGTGCCAGGAATTTAGAGAATGAGGTGATCTCTTTTTATTGGAGCTTCTAAAATGGTTTAACAAAATCCCTAAGCTCCAAAAGGTGCTGGTGTGAAGAACTACCTGAGGTCCAAGCTAAGGAAGAGGAAATCAGAACCCCGAGAGGGTGAGATGGGGGCAGAGAACAGAGCTACCAAATCTTGATGACATGGCTTGGATCTTTACACCCGACTGTTCTGTGGGCTCAGCCTTGTGAGTCAATAAATCCTGTCATCTCTTTCTTCTTATGTCACTGTGATGGTTTTTTTATCATGCCCAAAGTAATCCTAATAAGTGGTTCCAGTCCCCAGGGTAGGGAGGGTCTGTTTGCAAGGCCAGTTTGGATGTCAGAGAGCCCAAGATCCTAAAGATTCAGCTATGCATATCACATGGCCCAAAAGGGGACAGAGACTAAAAACAAGATGGGAGTGATGGAGGGGGAGACGGCTCCTGCGCAGGTGCAGAGGGTGCCCTTTATTTAAGGACGCCTTGGACCTGCCCTGGCCTTCTCTGCACACCAGCCTCATCGCATCACCAGCCGCAGAGAGCGCCACCCTGACCCGACCCTACGGGTGCACCCCCTCCGCCCCAGAGACCCTGAGACACCAGGATTCCCTTCCCGAGAGGTGGAAGCAGGGCCGCCCTCCCTGGCCGGACCCTGGGAACGTCACTCCTGAGCTGAGGTGACAGTGGTTTGGCCAAAGGCTAACAGGTAGGAAGAGAGCCAGGCTGAGGGTCCTGGGGAGAGAAGTGCGGCCAGGTCTGACCCAGCCCCAGCTCCAAGGAGGGTCCGATTCCGATTCCACTGTGCTGGAGGAGCTGACAGCCCAGGCTCAGGCCTGGAGGGAGGTGCACAGGCCGGAAGCCTCTGCGCAGTCCTCTCCCTTCTCCTCTGCTCCCCTGGGCTCCTCACCTTCCTCTGCCCTCTGCCCTCCCCTTCCTTCCTTCCCCCTCCCCAGAGTTCTCAGTTTTGGTCTCTGCCTCCCCTCCGTTTTACTCTTCCTCCTCTGCCCCTCCCCTCCCCGCGCCCCTCCCCTCCCCCTCCCTCCCCGGCCCCGATCTTTTGGGGGCGCCTCATCTTCCCGGAGAGGGGTGGGGCCTGGCCCTGCCACTCCGCGGCTCCAATCCGGGACGAGCTCGTTTTGGTCGGGAGACGCCCCCGCCACGCCCTCGCCCCGTCCCCACCCCCAGAGAGGGGCCCCCAGAGTGTGGGGCGCCCCAGCCTGCAGCCAGCGCTGGGAAGCGGGCCTGGGACCGAGCGCCCGGGGCGAGGGGGAGCCGCGGCCTGAGGAGGGCAGGGAGGACCGAGCTGGTTTTCTTGTTATTATTTTTCTCCCCTGGGGGCCACAAGCGAAGACTTCTGGGCTTGGAGCCTTTATAGATTCTCTCTCCCCTGGCAACCCAGCGCTCCCGTCCAACCTGGAGTGTTTAATTACCAAGGAAAAGAATGATTTTTTTCCCCGAGAATCCATTTAATTATTTGATTGCACAGTAACCAAAGAGTGTGAGAGGCCTGTAGCCAGAAGGGACTTCAAAGCAATACCTTGATGTTGCCGAGTGGGGCATTAATGGGTTCTGAAGGCAGGAGATTGCTAAAGAGGGGGAAAGTATTCAAAGCGCCTCGGATCCTGCCAGCAATCTCGAAAAATGCATAAACACTGGAATGCTCCGCCGGAGAGGGAAGGCGAGTTCAAAGGGACGGGGAGAGTTTTCATGTAAAGTTTAGAGTTTAAGGCGTGACTGTTGGCTACGGAGACTCAGCGTTTGAACTCTTGTTTATTAAAAACAGCTTCCCAGCCATTCAGCGGGTTCCCAAAGACAACACAGAAACGCAGACTTTTTTTCAGCGTGGAAGGTTTAAAGGCTTCATTGATTTCTACCTAGGGTTCGCCCCTCCTGTTCTTTTGTGTGTCCTCTCTTTTCTCCTTTTTCCCCTTTCCTTTTTTTTAAATCAAGTTTTTAAAATTGCACTGTGACAGGGAGTGGGCGGGGGGGGGCTCCTTGCCAGCCGTACCCCCAGGGCAGGTCGCCCTGACCCCTTTCTGGAGTGCACCCCCTCCAGGTTTCACCGGAGCCTTGGGGGGCTTGCAGTCCAGCTCTGGCTTGCACAGCAGGGCTGCCCTCGGTGGGGTTCTTCACCTTGCTCGGTGCGGGGTGGGAGATGCAGACTCGCCAGCCTCTGCCCTCTCGCGGGCCTCAGAGAAGGTCTTCCGCGGTCCAGGGACGTGGGCCAGTCTCTTGTAGTGGTCCAACACTGCCTGCCTTGATGAGAAAAAAAGACATTTTAAAGATGATTTAAATAAATCCTAGAAGCGAGCACCCCCCCACCCCCAGCTATAGAACCTTCTATGAGCCGTGTGGTGGCGCACACCTGCAATCCCAGCCCTAGGGAGGCTGAGGCAGGAGGATCGTTGTGAGTTTAAGACCAGCCTGGGCTACAAAGGGAGCTCAAGGCCATGCTGAACTGCATAGTCCTGTCTCAAAAAAACCCCAAAAAAACCTTCTGTGGTTTCCATCTCTAAGGTCTCAGTTTTGTTCATGTTGACTGAGCCACATACGGGTATCTGATTAACCTCATCGTTTGTTGTGTCTGGAAAAAGCAAATTTTACCTCACAGGCCATGATGGTCCCCAAAAAGAGAGAGCCTGGCTCAGCCCTGCTGGGGACTCAGCCCTGCGGGGGTGGGGGTGGGATTGTGGGGGGGGTATCCTGGGGGTCCTTGAGCAGAGTGGCTCTGTCTTTTGGGCTTCTAGCAAGGCTTGGAATCATCCCAAGCTCTTTGCACAGAGACTGGCTTCCAGGAGGGTCGGGATACTCCGACTCAGTTCTGGGCTTCCATGGGGTTTCATGCTAAAACAAAGCATAGGGTTTTGTTAAACACCCCCCTCTCCAGGTCACTGCACCCTCTGGGTACTGGGGATTGAACCTAGGGCCTCTCAAGTAAGCTCCAACCTTCACCTCTTCTTTATTTTTTATTTTGAGATAGGGTATCACTAAGTCACACAGTTGTCCAGGCTGCTAACTTGTGCTGCTCCTGCCTCAGCCTCCCGAGTACTGGGTTACAGGCATGCACCACCATGCCTGCTTAAGAACAGGTCTTTAAATTAAACAGTTTGTTTTGTTTAAATCGGAAGCCCCTGTACTACCAGTTACTATTTTCTTTTAAACCACTGTGTGGGACACGGCCCACACTCCTCCCACCTCCCCTGGGCCCAGGCCTTTTTCTTGTTTTTTCCAATGGGAAGATGGATCTTCAGGGCAGTTGTAAGCATCTCTGTGACACAAGAGGAAAAATCATAAATTCCAAACCACAGTATCTGTTCACGCCCATGTGCATTCTGTTTTGGGTATGAATTTCATTTCTTTCTGAGTCAGCGCACGGAGGTGCTGGCAAACATTTACCAACCAGCTCTCCAGCAGAACAAACCCTGGTTTGTATCATTTGCCGATTTCCAGGGTATACACGCTCCTACCATGGTCAATTTCAAACTACCAACCCAAGGCCACTTGGAAGACAGGCACCACGACAAACTGGGCAGGATGGGGGGTGTCCCAGAGCATCCCCAGAAAGGACCCGTTGAGATGGTAATTTTTGAGAGCTGCCTTCTCTATATAAGGCCTTGTCCAAAAGATGCCACTCTTGCTATGGGAGAGGGGGCATTGGGCTTTACTGAAATTCATTACAAGCTAGGTACAATGGTAAAACTTAATTCTACCTACTCAGGAGGCTGAGGCAGGAAGATCTCAAGCATGAAGCCAGCATGGGCAACTTTGGGTGACACTGATTCAAAACTCATAGTGTAGCTCAGTGGTAGAGTCTCCTCAGATCTCATGCAACAGGCACGTGTACAAATGACTCCAAGTGTGTGTGCACGTACTCACGTGTATGTATGATGATACCGTCACGCAACTGATTGTCTAGGGAATGTCTTTGCTCGTTCTTATTTGCCGGTGCCACCCCCTTCCAATTCTAATTAGAAAAGATGAGTTCAATTTTGCAGGGTATGAGGGGTTTCCCCAATCCTGCATGTAAGGTCCTATTAAAAGACAATCTTCACATATGCAAAAAAATCTTCACTACTGAGGGTTATGCTTAGGGTAATTTAGTTAGATCTGTGACCTTCTGTACTTGCTGGATGGGAATATCAAGCGTTTTTGATTCCTTTTTTCTTTTGGGGTACTTGGGATTGTGCTTAGGGCCTTTCATGGAATGACATTCCCAGCTTTTATTTTCAGTTTGTAATTTCGAGACAGGGTTTTGCTAAATCACTAAGTTTCCCAGGCTGGGTTCTAGTGATCCTCCTGCCTCAGCCTTCTAGAGCACTGGGATAAAGGCATGTCGCTGTGTCTGGCTCAGAGGTAGATTTTGAGATAGTATTCCAAGCTATTTAAAAAAGATCAAGCGTATAATTTGCATAAAATAAAATGCTTCCTCTTCCTACAGTCAAGATACAAAACATTTCCGCCGCTCCTCCGCTCTGTTGCAATCACCCTTTACCTCCCCACTCTCAGCCAGCGGCAATCCCTATCTGTTTTTGGTCACTGTAGATTTATTTAGCCTGGGGTTCTCAAACTCTGCGCTATTGACATCTGGGGCCGAAGAATTCTTTGCTGTGAAGGCCCGTACATTGTAGGGTGTTTAGCAGCATCGCTGGCTTGTACTTACCAGATGCCAGGAGCACATTCCAACTTGCGACAACCAAAAATGTTTCCACATATTTCCTAATACTATCCCTGGGGGCACAAAACCATCACTGTTGAGAAGCCTAGAATTTCCTATAAATGACTCAGGCAGCACATACTCTTTCATGTCTGGCTTGTTTGCTCCGCGTAGCTGAGGATTCATCCCTAGTGCTGCAGTTAAATGGTTTGTTCCTTATTTTGCCGAGTCTTAGTCCACCATGCGGATATACTGCGACCTATGTCCTCTGACTTTGAGCACGTCCGTCATTCTTGCCACTTTCTCAAGCCGTTCTGCAAGTTCTCTTTTGCCTCTAGTTGTCATGGCAGCCTGCGTGTCCTGAATCGTTCAAAATGTTTACCTTTCATGGTCACTGTGACCTTGGGGCAGAACCGGAAGTCTCATAGGGCCAGATCTAGTGAATAAGGCGCATGGGACGCACTGCGATGTTCTTAGGAGCCTGGCTCTCTGCGGGCTGGCGCACGGCAGCACTATTCGCTGTGTTTTTTGATCACACCTTATAAAGAAAGCGGACTTCCAGAACTGTTTGAGAAAGTAGCAGGAACAAGCGACATGCATGTTTGAAGGGAGGGAAGTATTTGGAGAGGGTTAATGGCAATGTATTTTTTACTGTAATATATTTTTAAAATTTAAACTGTGTATTTGTATATTTTTTACTTTATTTTTTGGTGCCGGGGATCAAACGCAAGACCTCGAGTTTGCCAAGCAGACACTTATGCCGCTGAGCTAAACCCCCAGCCTGTTTTTTATTTTAATAAAGTCTACTTTGTCCATCTTTTTTTTAATACTTGGAATTGAATCCAGGGCCTTTGCATTGAGCTATATCCCCAGCCCATTTAATTAATTAACTAATTAATTAACTTGAGGCAGTGTCTCACTGAATTGCTAAATTTCCCAGGCTGAGACTGAATATTTGATCCTCCTGCCTCAGCCTCCCTGGGGAACTGGGATTACAGGTGTACACTACTGTGCCTGGTTGCTGATTGTTCTTTGCTGGTAGATACAGATATATAATTAGTCTGTTAGAACTTACTGAACATTTATTATTTCTCTTTTGAAAACATGATTTCATAATAATTTTCTATGTATAAAACCATGCTTTTGTACTGATTAAGACATGCTAAATAAAAGTTGTAAGCAGATATCCGTGCCCATTTCCACTGGTGATAAAGTGTTCCATAAGTCATTTTTTATTAGTTCCTGTTTGCAGTACATAATGATTGTATTCATGGGGAGTTGGGACGCGTACACAACGCAGCTTCATTCTTTTTACTTCTCCCTCCATCATTCATTACAAAGTCTGAGCTTTTGGGAGATATTTCCGGACACTCTGTATCAGGCTGAAGATATTCCTGTCTGTCTCTAGCTTCCTGAGAGTTTTATCATGAATGCAAGTCGTATGTTGTTTTTTTCTCTTTATTAATATGGTGATATAAACTGATTGGTTTTTATTTTATTTTATTTTTTTGGAGCCAGAAATCGAACTCAGGATCTTGTGCTAGCCAGCCAGGTGCTGTGCTGCTGAGAAGATTAGGTAAATTTCTGACTTTCTATTTCTGCTTAGGTCAGTTTTGATAACTTGTCATTATTTAAGTAGTTTTGTCTTTGTGTTTGAGACAAGGTTTCACTGTGTGATTCAGGCTGGCCTTCAACCCACTATGGAGCCCAAACTGGTCTCCAACTCAGGGCGAACTTTCTGCCTCAGCCTCCCAAGTGCTGGGATTACAGGCATGTGCCACCGCCCCTGGCCTGCCCATGTTATTTAAATTACAGAATTTATTGACATATGATTCATGAGATTTTCCCATTATTCTTTTAGTACCTACAGGATTTGCAGTAATATCTCTTTTATTTCTTGTAGTAGTAATTTATTCTGTCTTTTTCTTGACTGGCCTAACTAGACTTGTATAGTTTTATAGATTCTAAGAATTAAATTTTGGTTTCATTTAGTTTTTCTGTTGTAGGTCCATGTTTTATTTCTTTGATTTCTACTCTTATTTGTAGTATTTCCTTCCTTTTGCATACTTTGGATTTAATTTTCCCTTTTACTAGTTTCTTACCATTTATTAGCGTAACTGGTTGCTTTTAGGTCCTTTATTTCTATTAAAAGAACTTAATGAGCTTTGGGCGGCCATTTGGCTCAGGAGTAGAGCGCCCACCTATCACGTGTGAGGCCCTGGGTTGGGCCCAGTCAGTCCCACAAAAGAAAAAGAAATATAGCTACAAATTTCCTCCCAAACATTGCTTTAGGAGTATGTTTCATATTTTGCTGCATTGTATTTTCATTATCCTTCCGTCCAAAATGTTTTCTGATTTCTCTTGTGATTTCTTGTTTGATCTGTGTGCTCTTTAAAATTATGTTTATTTTCCCAATTTTCAGAATTTTTCAGGTATTTTCCTCTGAAAAAATATTTCCTTTAAAAATGTTGAAAAATATTTTCTTTAAAAAATAAAGTCCTCAAAGTAGATTTCATTTGTCCATTTCTTCAAACGACTGTGAGATTATTAAAAATCCCTCTCAAAGCTGACAATTTAGGGGCAGTGGTAGAACCAGGGCTTCAGGACAAAAGCAAATATAAATAAACTGGTGCCCTGCCAGCTCCCGAGCTCCCCCAACAAAGCCAACTATTCTGTAACCTCAAAGGGTCTCGTATGTGGGTGTGCTTGAACTGGCCCCCTTACGATTGTTCAAATAACAGAAAATGTTATAGAAGAGAGATTAGTTTCCAACATGTGCAGTCTTTAAAAATAAAACTTCAGAAATGTATGTCTGAAATGATCTGCAAAATTGGGTATGGTGTCTATCCATAAAAAGAACCAACAACCCCCAAAGATTTAAAAATTGAATTCTCTTGCATTCAGTTACTGTAATTTATCATTTCAGCCTCTTTATATGTATCGGTTTTTTTTAATAGGATGGTAGGCAGTTATCTTGCTTGCTTGCCTTTGGAGACAGGGTCTCCGTATGTAGCTCAAACTGGCCCTGAAGTCACTGTGTGTAGTTCTGGGCTGGCCTTAAATTTGAGGACCTGCTGGGTTGCAGGGCATTGGCACCATCTTGGCTGCACATGGTCCATCCTGAAGACTGTCCTCTTCCTTTGCAAAGAATGTGCTCTCCTTATGTGACGGATTCTTCTACCAGGTCAGTTTGGTTGATAGTGTTCTACACTTTCCCAGATTTTTTTTTGTTACCTATTTGCTCTACCAATTCTCAGAAAAAAAGTTTAAAATTTCTAGATATAATTACGAATACCTCTATTTCTCTTTATACTTTATGCATTTCGAAGCTGTTACATTAGACGCATACGTATTTTTGATTGATATATCTTCATTTGTTTATTTGTTTGTTTGAACCAGGGTCTTGCTGTGTAGTACAGGCTGGCTTTGAACTCTCTTGTGTAGCCCAGGCCTCAAATTCAAGGCGATCTTCACGCCTCTGCCTCCCGAGTGATGGAATTATAGACGTGCACCATCCCAGCTGGCAATATATTTTCTTGATGAATTGATCTTTAAATCATTGAGAAATATTCTTTTTATCTATAGTAATATATGACATTCTGTGTGCTGAAGTTACCCTTGTACAGTATTTGTAGCTAGCTTTTTGGGGGCATGTAGTATTTCTTAAAATAATTTTATTTAAAGAGAAAAAAATAAAACAAAACAGAATAAAGAGTAGCAACAATACAGTATTCCAAGGAAAAAAGGAAAACAACAACAACAAAA
>PVJX010011580.1:16484-53210 GCA_004027295.1 Dolichotis patagonum | reverse complement strand
GGACCTCAGAAAATGGAAAGACATCCCCTGTTCATGGATAGGAAGAACATTGTAAAAATTGCCATTCTGCCAAAATTACTATACAGATTAAATGGCATCCCAATCAAAATAACACTAACATACCTCATAGATCTAGAGAAATCACTCCTAAAATTCATCTGGAACCAGAAGAGACCTAGAATAGCAAAGGCAATTCTAAGCTACAAAGGGAAGGCAGGAGGCATCACAATCCCTGACTTGAAATTATACTACAAAGCGACAGTGATAAAGTCAGTATGGTACTGGAATAGAAACAGACCAGGGGATCAGTGGAATAGATTTGAAGATACAACCACAACCACAAACTCACTCAACCACCTTATCTTTGATAAAGGGGCCAAACATGCTTGCTGGAAGAATGACAGTCTCTTTAAAAAATGGTGCTGGAAAAATTGGCTGTCCATATGCAGAAGACTAAAACTAGACCCATGTCTATCAACATACACTCAACTAAAATCTAAATGGATCAAAGATCTAAATTGAAACAGAAACACTAAAACTGCTGGAAGACAAAGTAGGTAAAAACCTCAAAGATATAGGAGTAGGAAGAGAATTCATGAACAAGAATCAAAGTACACGGGAAGTACTTCCCAGAATCAATAACTCGGACCACATCTTATTAAAGAGTTTCTGCATGTCAAAAGAGGTTTCCAGCAGAGTGAAAAGAAAACCCACAAATTGGGAAAAAATCTTCATGGACAGCGCCTCAGACAAAGGACTTCTCTCTAGAATTTATAAAAAAATAAAACATCCGACCCTTGAAATTCAAAGACCCAATCCAAAAATGAGCATCTGAAATGAATACACAGTTCTCAGATGAAGAAATATGAATAGCAAATAAATACATGAAAAAATGTTCATCATCATTAGTCATGAGAGAAATGCAAATTAAAACCACACTGAGATTCCATCTCACTCCAGAATGAATGGCCATGATAGAAAACACTACCAACAACAAGTGTTGGAGAGGCTGTGGGGATAAAAGAACTCTTCTACACTGTTGGTGGGAGTGTAGACTGGTGCAACCACTGTGTAGTGAGTCTGGAGATTCCTCAAAAAGCTGGGTATGGAAGTCCCATTTGACCCAGCTATTCCACTTCTAGGCATAATCCCAGAAGAACTGAAAACATCATACCACAGTGATATATGTGCACCCATGTTTATAGCAGCACAATTTGTAATAACCAGATCTTGGAAACAACCTAAGTGCCCATCAACTGAGGAATGGATAAAAAGGTTGTGGCATTTTTATTCAATGGAGTACTACTCAGCTATAAAGAATGATCACATCGAGATATTTATAAATAAATGGACACGACTTGAGACCGTTCTCTTAAGTGAAATAAACCAAACTCACAAGCGTAAATACCTTATAGTCTCCCTAGTATGAGATTTGATAAGAGTATATAAGACTTTATGGTAAGCATGAGTCCCCATCTCATAGCTTTGAAGTCTTTCAAAGTTTTCAATCAGCAGTTCGAATGGTTTTATCCTGTTTTGTTTGACTATATCATACGTGGTGATATGAACAGCTGTTTTGAAGAAAACAAAACATTATGACAGCTATTGCTGATTTAATATCATCCTTCTTAGAAGTCCTACCATGCTTTTTTTGTTCTACTACCATTGGTTCTATCTATCATATTGTGTCTTTTTGGAATTTGAATATGTGTGATAGTTCAAACAAAATTTTTTTTATTGAAAATGAGATATTATAGTACCCATTGATCATTTTCTGTTATTCGGTTCAGAAAACCCTGTAATTCTTTCACTCTATGCATGACTTTATACCATTTTGTTATGTTTGATATTGTTGTATTTGAAACTATGCTCAACTATAGCAGAGTAAGAGATATGGTGTTAGCTACTATTGATGTCCAGTTGTCTTAATGTAAAGTACTGTGTTTCCTATGTTGTCCTGTTCTGATCTGCTCTGTACTGCCCCCTTTTGTTTTATTCTCTTTCAAATTAAAAAAAAATAAAAGGGATATGAATCTATTAAAATATGTTTAACCTCAGAGTAAGAGAAATTCACATTACTAGCAAAATTAAATTTATCTCTAAATTAATCAAATTTTTTTTTTTGTACTGGGGATCGAACTCACGACCTCGCGCTTGCCAGGCAGGCGCTTAAGCCACTGAGCTAAATCTCCGGCAATCAAAATTTTAAAATCTGATGAAATTAAATCTATGATTGCCTAATTCTCGTAACTCTCTAGAGGGAAGCATTCTTGTGAGTAATTCAGAAAATGTATACCAGGAAACACAGGTATTGATAAAGAGTGGTTGAACAAAGGCCCTGACAAGGATATATAACCTGAAGGAGAAGTTTGCAAGATGATTTCTTGTATCGGGGTATTGAGAATAAAAATCTGCACTAAAACTTGATTGTGGCATTGCTCACACCCCATGTCAGGGGAACACACCATCTTGGGAGAGTATCTAAATACCTGAGGGGAGAAGACAAGTATTGTATCAGCACTGGTATTACTCTCCAGTGCTCACCTATCCTAAGTACCTTCTCACTAGATAAGGGAGTACAGTAAGTGAAATTTTCACAAATTAGAGCACCTGAGAAACTGAAAGTCAGTCTGTCAGAGGACAATGACTGAATTAATATGGAATGGCTTTGAGAAAGAAGAAATTATAGTACTGTCCTGGTTATAGGCTTGGACCCAAACACTGAGAGATCCCTAGATCAGTTATTTTCAGGAGCAGGCAGTGTTTGTGACTGTTACCATCTAAAGGCGAGGGAAAGACACTCCAGTAATTTCACACTAGGCATTCTCACTTCACGCCCCTCAAGCTGATGAATTCTGTGCCCACACAATATCCTGTCTTTCACTTGCCTTTAAGATTCAGCTAAATTCGTTGTCTTACTGGGAAACTTCTAAGTGCCAGCTATCAGCTGCTATACTTTGCCAGAACAAGGCATAATTGAGTTCACAGGCTAGATAATGATCTGAACTGCAGACAAAGGCCATGAAGTAGGGCTAGACACATAGCTACAGAGAGTTAGAGAGTGTGTTCATCTAAAGCAGTATAGAAAAAGCAGACAGAGGCAGTTGTGGGGATTATCATGGAGAGATGGGCGCAGAGATTTAGAAGGCCTCTTTGATAATCACTGAAAGACTGGGACCTTTATAACCTACACTGCACTGTCTCCCAACTCAACATATAATTGATGATATTCAATACTAAAACCAAGGAAAAGTCTCCAGTTAGTCATGCCCACAGATGAAACTGAAACAAAGCACGGAAGTGTCCACACACGGAAGGAGACACAGATCCAATAGTGTATCTAAAATTCCCATTCCTTTCACTCACCAGCAGACAGGAAAGCAAACCTAAGTGGGAAATAAGATCAAGCAGGTGTAGACTTGGATAGTGAAAGGAAAATAAAGGAAGGAGAAAAAATATATATACATAAACACACAACAGTTAAGATAATTTTACTAATCTTTCTATTAGTTCATTGAAAGAAACAAAAAGCATTTATATTATTTGATTAATTTTGTATGTCTATATTTGGCAATCTGAGCAACTATTTTAAAGACAAAAAGATACAATATAGTAACCATTGTTAATTTCCTACCATCTTGTTTTGAAGTTATGTGTTATTTTTATTATTTTTCTTTAAAATAAAAAAAAGAATAGATATATCCAGCCTTCTGAACTTGGCAACAAAGCCCTGTAGCTCTGCCCCTAATGACAGCTGTAAGTCAAAGTTTCTCTATTTGTAAAGTGAGATGCCAAAGCACACTGGTCAATTTCTGACTGCAGTATGAATAGGATAGAAAAAACAAATTTCTTTGGCATTTTGTGTATATGTGGCTGTTTTGTCTTCTCTCCCATGCTCTCTTCTCTCTTCATGCCATTCAACTGGTGTATATATGTGAGATGTTTGCATATTTGAAATTGAGAAAAAGAAATAATCAGTGTTTTAGTTTATAAATTATATTTCATGGGCACAACTACTTACCCATCATTAATTGTGCACATAGGTTTAAAACACAAGCTTTCTCTAAGCACATTTCACATAAGCATAAATGATTGTGATGCTCATGTAGCTTTCATCAATATTGAATTAAATACTCCTCCCTCTTTTTCCTTCATCCATCCCCACAAATAACTTCTCAAATATTCTCTCCACTTCATATATAAAAATATCAACAAAATCTAATCTTTTTTCTTCTTTAATTAGGTCTTAACATTATTTTACTTCTTTTTCTTCTTTCTGAAGTATTCTCTTCTTTTTTGTTTTGAACTATTCATTTCATTTTCTTTTTCCTTTTTCATTCCATCATCATCTGCATTGCAGGTTATTTGTCATCAGTATTAAATTAGTCTTTCTGGGTTATTGATACAAGCAACATGAAATAATTAAAACAAGTTTTAAATCATATGATTGACTTATGGATGATTCTGGAGAAATGGGTATAAGTATTAGTGGTTCTTCCTTTATAACAGTGTAACCAGGACTGATCCTACATCGTTGAATAGTTATGAAATGAAAGTGACACAAAATCACTTGAAATCACTTGAAAAAGACTCAAAATCTTGGGAAATTACTTGACTTCCCAGTAAGCAAGTTATATAGAACCTCAAGTAGGCATGGCAAAAATCAATTTCTTCACAGCACATTATATTCAAAATCCCAGAAATTCATTAAAGAAAAAGCACTAAAACTAACAGAGAAAATCATTCTCTTAACGCTCCAATCAAAAGATAGAGATGAGGGGTTTATATCAAAGCACAAAACCTGTTATATGTTCTCTAAAAGAGATCCATGTCATCCACAAACAAAATAAAATAAAATAAACCCATACAGATAGAGAATGAAAGCAAGCAAAATAATACATTATGCAATGGGGGACCATTGCAACCAGATGTATTTAACCCATTTTCAAACAAAGTGAATTTTCAAGGCAAAACTGATGAGAAGAGACAAAGAAGAACACTACATACAGAAAGAATATGAATTGCAAATCTCTCTTTCTTGCTCTCTTTGTCTCTATCTATCTATCTCTCTATCTATCTATACACACATATGCATATAATGCTGGTAGGCTGATTCACCAAATTTCATAAAGCAAATATTATGGGAAATTACAGGTGAGATATAAAAATCAATAAAATCTTACTGGGGGACTCCAATACTCAACATTCAAAGATCAGTGAATCAGTCATAAAATCAATAAATAACAGAGTTGAACCAAATCCTGTAACAGATGAACTTAATAGATATCTGAAAAGTGTTTCATCCAACAAAAACCAAATATTCAAATTTTCTGAGAAGTACATGAAACTTTGTTCAAAATAAACTTTATCTTATTAAAAATCATGCTCAAATAAAAACAAAGGAAATGAAACAACCCCCTATATACCATAGGTCTGTGGAATAATGAAACTAGAAATCAATAGTAATATAAACCACAGAAATTATGCAAACATATGATGATTGAATAGTATATTCTTAATGATAAATGAGAAAAAATATAATGGAAGAAACTGAAGAGTTTGTAGAATCAAATGACAATGGTAGCTTGACATGACAAATACTACAGATAAAGTAAAAACAGTTCGAACAGGGAAACTTAAAGCTCTGAATTGCTTGCAGAACAAAGTAATAAACAGCATAAAATTAATTTATTAAAATGAAACTAAAAAAACATTAAAAATGACTAATGAATCAAAGAACTGGTTCCTTGAAATAATCAACAAGATTTATAAACCCATATCTTACCAAAAGAAAGAAAGAAAAGACTCATCAGTGGAATTAAAAATAAAAAGGAAAAACTACATCAAATACTTTAAAAATCCAGATTATAAATAAATACATTGAAACATTATAATAAAATAAATCATGGGATCTAGAAAAAATATTAAAAGTCCTAAATAAATTTGAATAACAAAATTGAATAAAGAAAATGAGGATATACCAAATAAATCAGTATAAACAATGAAATAGAAGCACAAATAAAAACACTACCAACCAAGGAAAGCTTAGAAACAGATGGATACACAAGGGAAATTTTCTAGAATATCACTATTGAACTAACACAAATATCACAAATTATCCTATGAAACTGAAAAGGAAGAAAAATTGCCAATTACATTCTTTAAATTGGCATTTCCCTGATATCTAAAGCAAACACAGACTCAAATAAAAAGGAATACTACAGACCAATATTCAATAATTCAATATTGTATCTTATTTTCTTCTGCTTTTCAAGTGTTTTTGTTTATATTTAATGTTTATTTTCATGTATGGTGTGATGTACAGTATAACATGATTTTCTAACTAGATACTTTTATTCAGATATTGGGTTTTATTAAAATTATTCCTGAATAATCCATACCTTTTGTGAGACAATTTCTACTATGAGTCACTTATCTTTTCCAGATTCTGTCCCATTCATCTTCAACTCCTCCACTGATCAGGAAATCACCAAATGCACCAACATCACATGTTTAATCATTGCAGCACACAATAACATAAAGAGTCACTGCCTTGCCACTATCCTTTTTTAAATTTTACTCTTTCTTTTTTACCAGACATATCTCATAGTCATTTAAGTACCTCTTCATCTCTAAAACATGATACACCTATGATGAATGTTAGAAATATTAGAAATAAAATTATTATTTATAATAACCAGCCTTCTCCTTCAAGAATATGTCACTGTAGAGCTAAATAGTTAAGTCAGTGATTTCATTACTTTCTTCATCCAGATCACTCATATGTCTTAGATTATATCTAAGTACTTTAATTCTTTACTTTCATGGGTACTTATTTTAAAACTAGTATCTTATTGAGCATTCTTTTTTTAGTCCTAGTAGACTGCTGCATTACTCATAGTCTCTATTCCCTTTGCAATATTGACACATTGCCTAGAACTTTCAGGCTAGTATTAAATAACTGTGCTAAAAACAAAACAAAATACATAGACCCATATCTTTAATAAAAATACTTACAAAAATCATCAGCAAAATACGTGTAAAATTCAATAAATCATTGAAAATTTTATATGTCATGATCAAGTTAGCTTTATCCCAGAAATGCAAATACGGTTCAAGAAATGAAGCCTATAAATGAAACAAACCACATAAACAGAATTTTTTTAAAAATCTAATTTATCTTCTTAATAGATGTAGAAAAAGTATTAGACTAATTCAATATTCATTCATGATAAAATTTCTGACAAAATTAGGAATAGAAAAACCTTAGTTTAAGTTACTAAAAGTCATTAATGCCAAACCCACTGTAAATACAATATTGTGTGGGAGCAATTGAAAGCATTCCCTCAAAAATCAGGAATAAGTCAAAGGTGTCCATGCTCACAACTACTGTTCAATCTAGTATGCACAGTTTTATTTTGAACAAGCAGACAAGAAAAAAAATTACATGAATAGAAATGGAAGTCAAACTGCCGACATTTGGAGATAGTGTGATGCATTATACAGAAGACGCAAAAATTGAACCAGATGACTCTTACAACTAATAGAGAAGGCCGGGGATTTAGCTCAACAGCATAACTGCCTGACCCACAAGCATGAGGTTATAAGTTTGATCCTTGGTACAAAAAAAGAAAAAAAACAACAAAATTAATCGACAAATTCACCAAAGTGGCAGAAAACAAATTAACTGCAAATAAGTTAATAGTGTTCCTTTACACCAACGTTTATTCCACCAAAAATAGCAGGAATATAATCCTATTCTCAGTAGCCTCGAAAAATATATGTAAGAAATAACCTAATAAAAGAAAGTAAAATATCTTTATAATAACAAATGTTCTGAAAAAAAAATGAAGAAACACTAGACTGTGGAACAACATCCCTCGTTTGTGAATAAACCTGAATATCCTGAATAAGCCAGTATTTTCAAAGTGACAATATCATCAAATTATATTGACACAATACTATTCTAATAAAAATGCTAACAATCTTTTTTATGGAGCAAAGAAAGAAAACACAATTCTGAACTTTATATAGAACCTGAAAAGACCCAGAATAATTAAAACAAATTTGAGCAAGAACATCAAAGCTAGCGGCCTAACAATCATGGGCTTCAGTTTTTACTACAAAGCTTTAGTAATAAAAAGCAACACCATAACCCAAAACAAACATGCTAACCTATGGAGTAGAAGAGAATAAAAGATGCAAAAGCAATTCAAAGCATCTTCAGACTCTTGATTTATTAAAAAAAATAATTTATGATGGAGAAAAGACAGCTTCTAAGAAAACATACTACATAAACCAGTTATTTTGTAAAGTGAATGAATCTAGCCCAGTGTTTCTCACCTTATACAAAATCAAATAAAAATGGATTAAGGAGTAGTTATGAAAACAAAACCACTGACTCTGCTTGAAGAAGAAATTAGTAAAACTCCTAAAGTCATTGTGATAGGCAAAGACTTCTTGAATAAAATCCCAATTTTATGAGTTCTGATAGCATGAATGAATAAAATCTATTATATATCAAATTTAAAAATGTCTGCATAGTAAAAGAAAATATTAGCAATCTTCACAATGGGAAAAATTCTTATGTAACTGCTCCACAAATAGAGGACTTAAATATAGAA
The DNA here is from genome assembly GCA_004027295.1 of Dolichotis patagonum. Classification (NCBI taxonomy): domain Eukaryota; kingdom Metazoa; phylum Chordata; class Mammalia; order Rodentia; family Caviidae; genus Dolichotis; species Dolichotis patagonum. Next base: position 44,586 of record PVJX010011580.1, on the reverse strand, counting down.
TTTATAGAGAACTCAAAATAATAAAATCCAATTAAGAAGTAGACAACCAAATTAACAGAAATTTTTCAGAAGAAATGCAAATAGCAAGGAAGTGCATGCAAAAAAGCTCAGCATCATTTGCCATTAGAAAAATACAAAGCGAAACACTGCTGAGATTCTATGAGATTCTATTTGATAAGAATGGCTATTATCAAGGGCTCAAAAGTTTAAAAAAACTGCTAGAAAATTTGTGAAAAATGAAGCTTTCTACATTGTTGGAGGAAATATAAAATTGTATAAAAATGAAGATCAATATGGTAATTCCTCCAAAAATTTAAAACTAAAAGTATAAATTCCATTCGACCCCTCTTTTGTATCTTCCAGTTGCTCAGCAGCATAAGTGCATGCCTGGAAAGTGCATACCTGGAAAGTGCAAAGTCTTGAGTTCCATTCTGGTACCAAAAAGAAAAGTACATATTACACTGTTATATGCATATCAGTGCTTATATTAGCAAAACTCACAAAAATTAAATTATGGAAGCAGCCTATATGCTCATCAACATATGAAAGGATAAGGAAAATGCAGTATATATACTTAGTACTACTCAGTTATTAGGAGGATAAATTTGAAAGATTTGCAGGAAAACTGAGGGATTCTAACACTGTAAAGCTAAGTAAAAGCAGACATGGTGGGTTAAATATTATATGATTTATCTAATATGGGAACCAAAAATATAAACATAATAATGACATATTAGGGAAAATGAAGGTAGACTGTAAGATGGGAAGGTGATCTGATGAAGAATTAGAGGAGTATGGACTAGAAAAAAGAGTAAAACTGATCAAAATGATATATGTATATGTATCTATATCAATACTTCAAGAAGAATGGAATTGCTATGTATACTATATGTTTAATATTAAGAAAAAAATTATGATATTAGGATGTGGACAAACCATAATGTATGTTTTGGAATATTGTGCTTATGGATGCTTAAATTCTATAATCATTCTAGAAGAGATTTTTGCAGTATTTTGGAAATTTGATTATGCATATATCACACAATCCAGCAATGCAAAATGGTGATGTAATACACTCTAAGACAGCTACAATTAAGAATGTTCTGTAAAACAGAAAATGAATGAATCATACCTGTACACATTGTGCATAACACTTAATATACTTTTGGCATAAAATATTAGTAACAAAATATATAAAATCAAAATTTTTAAATGTGAAATATATGCAGGCAAATATATTGTCCATGTACTCATGGAATAAAAAGAAACAACTTTAAAATGCAGATGTAAGCTCAAGAATGAGAGGGGAATGCAGTCCACAGATAAATACAAAAGAATTGTAATGATTTAATTTTTAAACAGAATGATGGAATCATGATTGTTCATTTTTATTTTAGTGTTTTACATAATACATACTACAATTATTTTGATTATATCTAATATTTACTAAATGCAACAATAAATATACTACACAAAATTGCTTCATATTTGGGCTTAGAAACACATCAGAAAATATTCATTGTAGCATCATTTTTAATAGTGACAGATTAGAAGAAAAATGTATATGGAAATTGAATAAGCATATACATAATAACTGTGTATAAAATGACATCTTTGTCCATTAAAATAACATGGTACACCTGTATGCTATAGCATAGAAGTTTAACTTTGATATGCTGCCTACAAAGCATAAGTTTAAGAGAAAGTTTATCATATGATTAAATCCAAGAAGAAATTTTTATACATCTATTATGTTTATATATATATGTGCTTTTACATATATGGTAAAAGATAAACATTAAAATGTTGTTAGCATTTATTTCCTGAGTATAAGTGAATGGAAAGGATAATGTGCTTTACTTTTAACTGTTCATATTTCTTAATCATATACTATATTATAAAACAATAAAAATCAACCACAATTTTCCTTTCTCTCAAACTTTTCTTCAAAGTAATACTTACAAAGCCAATATATCCACATGCCACTTTCTAAAAGTTATCAAGATATATACATACTGTATCATGGAAGGTTACTGGGTATGGTATGGTTGGCAGTGGCCTGTGATTATAATTTGCTGAGGAAAAATTGTACCACAGAGTCCTTTTGTATATAAAGGCTATTGTAACATAACATGCTTTATTGCAGGGATTGCCTAATTATCAGGAATTTTAAAAGTGCATGCTTCTTATAATGAGCAAAGTTTGCCTCAGTATACTTTAAAAATTTTTCCCCTCAATGGTGGACAGAATTGCTCTCTGGTTTTCCTATATCTATTCCATCAACACAAAATTTATTGAAGCCAGTCACAGTGTATTCTTTATCAATATTTGAAAAGCATTTAGGTACGTTGAATTTCTGAACAAGCCCTTATTTATCACAACTGTCTCCTTTCCTCAAACATTTCCTAGAAGACTATATATCTATAGTATCATAAAATATAAGCAACTGGACCTAAAAAATATAAAGAAGCAATCTATTTATATTGGTGGTTTTGTCTCCCATTATTCAATCTAATGACATTTCCAAGTAAAGCTCTTTGTATAAAACCTAACACTTTTCTCTTGATGATGATAGAGGCTGTTTCATGCAAAAAATGAAAGAAAAGAAAATAGAAACAAGGTGGTGACACACTGATTTTTCTGACTGCTGTACTTCTTGTCCATTATAACACAAAAGATTTCTTTCTCAGATCTTGCAGTTCTCCCAACCCCCGTCAACCCTTAAAAGAGCCCTTTGGTTTGGAAAGTATAAAAGATTAAGAAAAATATACCCACTGTGAACCAAAGGCACAGACTGTCCACTTTCATTTTTTAAACAGTGTATGATAGATTTGGAAGAAATACCAAAAATAGCAGTATGTAGTGAAGAGCATAAAACATGTTAATTTGAGAGCATAGGAAAATTTCACTTTCTTCTATAGAATTGAGGAAGAAAAATGTTGTGAAATTCAAATCAGAAAAGAAAAGAATAAGTAATATTTGTATTTTTTTATTTTGAAGAGAATACAACCAAACGAAATAAAGCAGAATAGTCAATCAAAGCAAAAGAATCAACATAGTACATGACTTTAAAACAAAATACAAGGAAATCAATAATGACTTCCATAACGCCTCTTGTTATCTTCAAAAAACTTCCCATGCCATCAGGCATAATAAAGTCAAACAAAATCAAAATGGTACAGAATAAAACCAATAAAAGCAAAACAGTGGAAGCAGTGCAGGACTTCAAGATAATAGGTGGGTGCCATAATGCATCTTGTTATCTTCAAATTAGTTGCCTATACCATCAGACATGATATAATCAAACAAAACAAAAACAGAATAAAGTCAGTCAAAACAAATCAATAAAAGAAATACAGGGCTTCAAAACAAGATAACAGGAAATCAATCTTTGCTACAATAATATATTTTGGTATATTTGAAATAGCTGTGCATGCCATTAAATATAATTAATTTAAACAAATCAAAACAGAATAAAGTAAAATTAAATAGAATAATGAAACAATATTGGTTTCAGATCACTACAATAGGTTAACAATGGCTACTGCCGTCTCTTTTTAGACACTTTCTCCTCTTTCCCTTTCACAGTATTTATTGTGCATTTCGGATCCCACTAACTCCTTCAGTTTTTTATACTAGGGAGACAATGTGATATTCACCCATGTGACTCTGAGCCATTTCATGCATGAGCATGATCTTAAGTTGTATCCATTTACCTACAAGAGCCTCAAGGTTATCTTTCTGTATTGCTGAATAGCTTTCAATTGTATAAAAGTGCCATGAGTTTCTTATCCAGTTTGAAGCCTATGGGCAAGCTACACCCACTTTTTTCTGGTTCCCTGTCACATAGCACATTGTTCTCTGTTCTTTGACTTTCAGTCTACGAACCCCCTTTGAGGTTAAATATGTTTCTTGTATAAATCATATTAATGAACCCTGTCTCCTGATCCACTCTGCCTGTGTTTCTTTTTATTGGTGAATTGAGGCCATCTATATTAATGAATATGGCCAACATGCTCTGCCTCATCTCTGTTATGCTATTTTCATGCCACTGGTTGCTTACTTTTCCTCTCCATTCCACTATGTGCCCCACTCAGCGATCCCCCTCTGCTGCAGTTCCTGAAACCATGGTCTTTTCCTAGAATGCCCTTCAGTGTGCTCTCTCTCTAGAATGTCCTTCAGTATTCTTTGTAAGTTTGGTTTGGTGCTCATGAATTCATGCAGTTTTTCTTTGTCATGGAAGTAACTTGTTTCTCCATTAATGTTGAAAAATATTTTTGCAGTGTACATCAATCTGGGTTGCAAGATGTTTTCTTTCAGAATTTGAAATACTTCACACCAAGCTCTTCTTGATTTGAAGGCTTATGTTAACAGATCTGTCATGATTATGACAGTCTTTCCTTTATAGCTTGTTTCTTTTCTATAACAACTTCTAATCTTCTGTTTTTTATGTTGAATTTCTGGGATCTTGATTATTATTTGTCTGGGTTTAGATCTGTTTTGGTTATAGCTGGCTGGAGTTCTGCATGCCTTACTTTTCTAAATATCATTTCCTTTTCCTATGCTTCGGGGAAGTTTTCTTTAATTATTTCTATAAATAGCCTTTGTATTTCATTTGAGTTTATTCGTGCTTCTTCATTCACAGTTTTTATTCTTACATTGTACTTCTTCTTGTCATCTTGTAGCCTTTGCATTGTTACATTCTGGTTCCTTGTTATTTTTTAAGAGATCTTTCCTTTCACGATTGCTAGCTGCAAACCTGTCTTCAAGATCTGATAATCTATCTTTAGTTTCTTTCCAGTAGTTTTGCCATCTTTGAATGGAGTTTTTAATTTCCTGAATATCACTTGATATCTGTTTCATGTATTCTAAATCTTTTTTATATTGTTCATTCCATGTTTCCCTTATTTTCCTATGCTCCTCTGTTCTTCCATCTATGTCTTCTTTACAGGTGCTTAGCAATTCTTTTATTATGTTTTTCATTTCTTCTTTTACTTGAGACAGTATTTCTGTTCTGATTTATTTTACGGCCTCTTGAAGTTGTTTCTTTACTTCAGTTCCCACCACTTCAGAAATTTCAGGTGTCTGACTCCTGATCTCTTCCACATTTACATCACCTGGATCAGCTCTGCTTGTGTTGGAGATCAGAGTCTGCCTTTTGCTTCTTCGTCTTGATAAAATCCTGGGTTCATCCAGACAAGTGCGTAGTGGGGTCCCAGGTATTTTCCACATTGGCTAAAATTTCTCTGAAGCAAGATTGCTTGGTTTTTCTAGCCAGTGATGACTACGAGTACCTGATGGTGAACATTGGGTGAAGGGCTGTCTGCTGCTTTTCTGAACCTGTGTTGGCTCAGTGATAGTTGGTGGAGTGCATGTGGAGGCAAGGTTGGCTGCTACCTCCTAGATGGTTACAAGTGGGGATCTTGGATGATAGATGCTAGAATGTGCAATGGGGACTGGGATGACCACTGCCTCAGAGTTGGGCTGGTTACTAGTGGGGATCCTTGGTGAGGGCTGCTGGAATTAACACTGGGGCAGGGCTCACTCTAAGCAATTTCCACAGGACTGCACTCAGCTAGGAGCTGTTGGAGGGAGCTGGGCCACAGTTCTGATTCAGGGATAATTCCATCTGGCTCCAAAATGTCTCCTGGCCAATCACTTTCTTAAGCAAGCAGGAGGACAGATCCCTTTGTACTCACCTGCCAGCCATTGCAGTCCTCTGTGTCTGCTGCTCCCCTCCACCACTGGTCTCTTTTCAGAGGCCTCTGACCTCACCAGCCACCCTTGTCACTCTGACCATGCATCCTCAGGTTCCAACAGCTCCTCTTGCACTGTGTGTCTGGCTTGAGTGGAAGCGTGCCCTGATACCACCTTCTTTTTTCTTTTTCTATTTGACTCTTTCTTTGGACTTCAGTTCTTACTTCAGATTTTTCCTGGGTCTAAGGGACCTACTTTCTTTTTGTCTTCCCCACAATGCTATATTATGGCCTCTAAAGTGTTTCCCTCAGAAAGACAGTGTGCTCTGCTGCTTACTATTCTGCCATCCCCCTACACATATCACACATATTTCTGATGTAAAAATGATGTGGAGTTTAAATGAAGAAAACTGTGACTGATCGAAAAAATAAAAAATAGTAATTGACTAAATAGACTTCATGCGCACACACACATACACACACAATGAATGCAGTAATTGATCAGGTAGGAGGGAATAACAAATCTATAGTTTAGGCTTTCTTGAATGCATGTGTTGACCAGTTTAATTTTGGTCAAGCTCTTTTCCTTCCATCTCTTTCTCTTTCATTCCCTATCACTTCTATTTATTAACTTGTTCATGTACTCAAAATTCATTTTCTCTGTTACAACTTACTAATATAATTTTACTATTGGCTGGGATAGCTTACTTGGTAGGTATTTAGACTTGACTTTTCATAGTTCAGTTCCTGAATAATTCAAGGATTCCTGAAGTCTGTCACAATGACTGCCCTATTTTCCTCTTCTCCTTTTATTGATTTTTGGATCTGGGCTATCAAACAATACAAAATGTGAATCATTTTAATTTAAAAATTATATATTTGACTTAGACAATGAGAGTGTTCTTTGGAAAAATGTGGCTATGTTTTTGTTGCTAAGTTTCACAAAATTAGTTTCAGAGGCCAGGCTATCTCCTGCTAGGAGGAATTTGAACAAAATAATTTGACTTCTTTCCTAGAGTATTGCATGGCTATCTTGTTATTTTTGTGCAAACACCCTATGATAAGGATCATGGGAGATGGTTGTTTTAAAGCCTTTTCAGAATATAACAAAATAATGTTTTTTTTTCAAATTGAAATGTTAGATGTATATATCTTTTTAGTATTAGCCTTTACTGTGATGAGATATATTTCTGTTACAGATTTTCTATTGTCAAGATGAAAGTAGTGATAGTTAATTGCGCTGTGATCTTGAATAAGAAATGGTTGATGGATTAGTTTAGCCCACTTTTCTGGGTATTTCTGGATGATTGACTTACTGAAGTGAGAAGAACAAACTCCCAGATGTGTGTGCACAAAAAAAAAAAAGAAAAGAAAAAGAAAAAGCGAAGGAAAAAAAAAAAAGCTTCTGGCCCGAATGAAATGAAAAGAGAAAAAAGAAGTAAGTTCCCAGTTTGCGTCTTTAGAGGAATTCCAGCATTTGCAGTTAACTGGATATTCATCTCCAGGCTTGCAGCTCAAACTCTTTAGCATATCACTGCAGACTCTTCTGCTCTCTGATACATACATGCACAGGACCCCAGAGTGATCTCCATGCCTTTGACATTTGATTAGATCCTCCAGTTTACCAACATACTGATGATCCTTTTGCATTCTTACACCCCTTACAATGCAAACTGCCTTTCTAAATCTACCTTATAAATCTTATATATAGTATTAAACCCATTCTTCTCATGAAACCTAATTGATACAGATTTTGGTACTGGGAATAGCTCTAGTGAAACACAACTGTAAGGATGTATTTCTTTAATAGAACAGGTTTAATGTTTCCTGAAGTTGACTCTTTAATTTGATAATACCTAAAGTTGTCATGGTCCCATCTTCTGATAGTGTAAAGAGTATTGGTAGTCTGTGATGTGAACTACTTAAAATAATATGCAATGAAGATCCATTCACTTAGCATAATTCTGCACTTGGGAAATGCAAGTTATTTAGTGACTTTATATAATACTTTTGAATATAATGAATGTGAAATGTAATGATGCTCTCTGTTTGCACTTAGTAGCTCTGGACAAACTAGTAATGAAAAAACTAGGGGCTGTAGATATGCATAAAAACTAATCTCTTCTTATAACTGCATGTATATTAATGTTTTTGTTAGATTGTTGAGCAGAACTGTTAACAGTCTCACTGTTTGAATGTCTATTTTGTATGCTTTAATTTTGTAACTTGAGCAACTGTTTCCAAGATGACAGTATTTAACTTATCAAGTGGTGATTTCTTAGTGTTTTTGTTTTTGTTTTGTTGTTGTTATTTTATTTTTTCCCTTTGGAATTCTGTATTATTGCTATCCATTTTCTGTTTTGTTTGGTTGGGTATTTTTTCTCTTTAAATAAAATTTTTAAAAAATCAAAAAAATCTAATCTCTTCTAAATGTGAAGCCAAATTAATGAAAGAAATAAAGACCTTAAAGATTCAAATTCTCATCTCCTCTCACACATAAGGTATCTCAAAGTTTCTAAGTGTTTCTTGAAAGAGAACCTATTCTCATTTTAGTTACAATGCTAAGATTTTAGAAATGTAAACACCAGCACTTATGATTCAGTTGGCTAAAATAGAGTTTAGGTTAAATGCTCAATCCCTTGAAGGGTATATGGAGTGTAAGTGAGGGTGCCAATTGGAAAAATGGGAGCCTGTAAATTAGAATGGAGATGTTTGAGAGAATCCTCACAAGGTTGTGAATACTCAGCTTCTATATTTTGATAAAAATATTCTACCAAAGGAAGAGATTTGCCCACTTTCATGTTGTTCTTATTTTATATACATACAGAAATGAATTCAGTACTTCCTGAAACAGTTACCAAGCATGATAGTACTGCCATTCATAAGGACCCACTCTTACCACCGATTTGGACTCTAGGCCTATAAATATGCTCAAATCTCAGAAGTCTTCTAAAGGTGGGGTGCATAGTGTTATCCATGAGGAGGTCTGCTGTACAGCCAAACAACTTCTTGAATTTTCTAATTCTTTTTTGTAAAGAGGATAATACCATGGAAAATAAAACAGAATAAAATCAACAAAAACAAACCAGAATAGGTGTTAAAGGACTTCCAAAACTTATGAAATCAATAATAGTTACCATAATGCCTTTGCTGTCTTCAAAATAACTGCAGATATAACTTTTTGACATATTAAAAATTGAACAAGACAGAGCAGAATAGAAGCAATAAAAACAAAACAATGAATGCAATAAAGGTCATCAAAACAAGCCAGTAGTAAATTCAGAATGTCTTTCATAACATGTCTTGTTATCTTTCAAATAGCTTCTCATGTCATCAGAGATAACATAAACCAATCAAAAGAAGACAAAAACCCAACCCAACAAAACAATAAAAGTGATATGGTTTCTGGATGGGGATCTCCTTCCATGGGGCCAGTTCTCTCCCTCCAAAGTCGGCAAATGGTCCTGACTCGTGGAGAGAGGCTTGGGTGTGGCTCTCCCCAAGCCACAGTGGCCCATGCATGACACTGGTTTCTAGATGGGGATCTTCTCCCATGGGTACCTGGTTCTCTCTCTCCATGGTCCCAGAGTGGCGCTGAATTAGGGAGAGAGGCTTGAGTGTGCCTCTCTTCAAGCCGGCAGCAGCCTGCTTGTGGCACTGGTTTCTGGATGCAGATCTTCTCCAGTGAGGCCTGGTTCTCTCCCTCCATAGTCAGCAAATCGCACTCACTCACAGAGAGAGGCTTGGGTGTGACTGGAGTTTTCTAATTCTTATATGAAGTGATCTGAGGAAAATATGAGAATTCATTTTAAGGTTGTAGGATGCTTGTTGCGGAAACATACATGTGAGTCAGGCCACTTGTTGCTATGTACCCATTAAATACAAAATATGAATGTAAAATTGCAGCATGTGGAATCTTAAGTATTTACCAGTAGTTTATTTGACTGATTAGTAGAAATATGAATCCAAAGATTTCCCAATGTGAATGAATTATAGATTCCTGATATTCCTTGGTTTGCTATTGATGAGAGGATTAAAATACTCAGGAAAATTGGAATGTTGAAGTGAACTTGTCTTGGCAAACACAATCTTACACAATGGGGTGATCGAGAAAATGTGCCCTTAACAAATACCTTAAGAAACAGATTCATGAATGGAGCACCAGAATCTCTGAAACACCCTGTCATTGTTGTTCTCAATATACCTGATATGACATGGGGCCTGCAGTCCCTCAATTAGAAATCTGAAGGGCAGTGTATCAATTTGAGTTTTAGGTGACAGAGTTCAAGTGGCAGATCTCAGTTTTCAAGACAGTATGCAGATAATACAGTGATGAACAGCAGAATCAGAGAAATTATCAAAATATTTCAGCATTTATAGATTTATGGCATTTAGTCATGGTGTTTCAAAAAAAAAGGAAAAGTCTAATAAATTGTTACCACATTTAATCAGAAAACTGTAAAGATAAGTGAACAGAAACCTCCGTCAAATCAAAGTAACAAAGAATCGTGGCCCATTAACCCATCCCTAGGTTTGAAATATTTTAACCACACCAGAACTGTTTGAATGAAGGAGTAACTTTTCCCTCTTGAGAAAAACAAATTGTTTACTGCCCAAAATTTATACTTTTAGTCTTTCTCCCATCCTTCTCCAAAGAGACCTTAGGCCACTCGTTATAATAACTGTACTTTAGCCAAAGAAAAATGATCATACATCTCAGGGACTGCCAGAAACTAGTTCTGAGCTAATATTGATTACAAGAAATCCAAAACATCTTTGTGGTCAATCAGTAAGAGTAGGGGTCTATGGATATCAGGTAATCAATGGAGTTCTAGCAAAAATCTGATTCACAGTGGGGTCAGTAGGTTTGTGCATCAATCCTGTAGTGATTTCCCCAGTTCCAAAATGTATAATTGGGGCAGATATACTTCATACATGGCAGAATCTTCACATTGGTTCACTTTCCTGTATTGTGAGAGATTAAATGGTTGGAAAGGCTAAATAGAAGGCATTAGAGTTACTCTTACACAAGAAAATAGTAACCAAAACAATATCTCAGCTCTCAAGTGATTGAAGAGATTAGTGGCACTATCAAGGACTTGAAAGATGCATGTGTGGTTGTTTCCACCAACCCCCCCTTTAATACTTTTATTTGTCCTATGCAGAAAATGAATGAGTCTTGGAGGATGACAGTGGAGTACCATAAACTTAATCAAGTGGTGACTCCAATTGCTGCTGCCCCACCAGATGTGATTTCTTTACTTAAGCAGATTAACACATCTCCTGGTACCTGGTGGTAAATTATATCCTCTCCATTCCTAGCCATATGGCCCTGTAGAAACCATTTTCAGCTGCCAAAACTAGCAGTCCAGCTTCACTGTCCTACTTAAAATTTATATTAACTCACCAGCTCTGTGTCACAATTTAGTTTTCGAGGATCTTGATCATGTTGATCTTTTACAAGGTAGCACGCTGATCTGACTACTTTGATAATATGCTTATTTTACTAAATAAGCAGGAGACAGCAACCACTCTGGACTTGCTAGTAAAGCATTTGTATGGCAGAAGATGTGAAATAAATCTAACTAAAATTCATAGTCCTTTCCCTCACAGAAATTTCAAGATGTACAGTGATGTGGAACATAAAGAGATACCCTTTTTAGGAGGGATAAAGTTGATGCATCTGGCTCCCCCTGCAATCACAACAGAGGCATAATGTCTAGTGAACCTGTTTCGATTTTGGCGGCAACACATTCTTTACTTATTGAGTGGCTTGAAAAGCTTCTACTTTTGAGTAGGGCTCAAAACAAGGATCTCATATTTGAAGTGTCAGTGGATGATAACAAGGGTGTTTGGAGTCTTTGGCATACCAACATAGGTGAATCAAAGTAGAAGACTTTAAGTTCTCAGAGCAAGTTTCTGATACCATTTTCAGAAAGCTATTCCCTGTGAAGGCTTCACCATGTGTCACCAGGTTAATATATCACCAGATCTGCCATCATGAGCCACATTTTATTGGAACCACAAAGTCCTAAAGTTTAATGTACTTATTAACAGTCCAAATTTATTTGAAGAAGTTGCCCAAATACCCCTGGATCCTACTCTTTATGTACTGCACTGCCTTCCACCTATAGTCTCATGTTGTATACTAGATTATCAACTGATGGTAACAGAAGAATAAGGTCTGACTTAAAGATGGCTCTGCATATCATGCAGGTGCTGCTTCAAAATGGAGCAATTCAATTTCTTTCCATCATAATACAGAAAAATAACTGTGAAAAGAAATCTTCAGAGTAAGCAGATGAAAAAATGGCCATATGTGAGGCAGTATACTGATTCATAAATTGTAGCCAATGATCTAACTAAATGGTCAGGGACTTGGAAGGTACATTACTGGAAATTAGGTGATAATAACATTTGGGGGAAAAGTTATATGAATATAGTTCTGAATATGGTGAACGATCTGAAGATATTTGTGTCCCATGTAAATGCACATGAAAAGCTGACTTCAGCAGATGACAGTGTTTATAATTAAGAGGATAAGATGGCCCACGCTGTGAATAACAGTCAGTCTTTTTCTTCACCCACCTTTATATTACCCAAATGGCTTCTGAACACAATGACCATCATGAAAGAGATGGAGGTTATATGTAGGCTTAGCAAAATGGACTTTCATTTACCAAAGCTGATTTGGCTATAGCTACTGATGTAAGAAATTCATGTGCTCCTTTACTTTTATACAGGATAGTTGCAGTGTGCTAATAAGAATTATGAACTTGTTACTATATCTGGAGAATAAATATAGTTTAAGGAAATGTGTCTGGCTCTCAAATTGAAAAGGAGTAGCCTGGGAATGTTAATTGTGGTATAAACGGTAATGAAAAAACACCCAGAGGATTAGTTAAACACAGTTCTGGGGGTTATCTGGATGATATAATTACTGAATACGGAAGGCTCACCTAGATATGGGTAGCAAAACATCAATAGGATTATAGTCTGGATGGAATACAAATGGAAAAAAACAAGTTTCCATTTTGCATGTCCTTTGGAGCTCTGCTCTTTATCATCACATTTGAACATACATCTCTAGGCTTCTAGCACAGACCCTTGCCTCTATCAGAGTTGAAGGTTCAGCTTCCAATGCAGACTCTCACAGAAATATGTAGTGATCTCCAAGCCTTCAGTTTTTGACTGGGTCATCCTTCTCTCCAGTGCACAGATGGCTATTTTTACCTTTTGCATTATTCCACCTCAGACACTGTAGGTGATCATTTAATGCCTACCTTATATAAATCCTTCATATATACATCACATATGTATTAAGTCTGGTCCTTTAGTGAACCTTGATAAAACAGCAAAAATAAAATGCAAGAAAATAATTTGAAATTTAAATGATTATTAACCAAAATGTTTTTATTCATTGAGAAATCTATTCCTTACACAGTAAAGTGTTCAATCCATCTATACCTGTAATATAATTGCCAGTTGGAAGGTAACCAACTTCTTGCAGTGTTAGTTCTTTTACTAATGACATTCAATAAGAGCTTAATGATGAACTCTTTGTTGTTATGATAGCTGAATTTTCCCCATTAGTTTTCACTTATCCACTTGCAAAATATAAATTCCTTGAGTTCATAAACTTTAGAATCATTGTCAGGAAGAGTTAGCTTTTACAATCGCCAAAGGTAGACCCATAATATTTGACACAGAGCTGAATTTTTTTCATGAAGAAATAAAATTTATTTTCTTCAGCCAATTTTCTTCTGTCAGAAAGAAACAATATTACAATCAGGTAAACTGATGAAGTATTTGAACTATCAGAGAACTTTAACTCCAGGAAGGCAGTGTAAATCTATGTTTTGTGGAGTCTTCCAGTGTGAGAAATAAGTTGGGCAAAATTAAATCTTTTATATTGGCTTCAACAAAGACCATTCCTTGTAAATTAATAAGTAAAAAAATGATCTTTCTTATAATGGATGCACATCTACATGATTCAAAAACAACAAGTTGGGCCTGGGGATTTAGCTCAGTGGCATAAGAGCCTGCCTTGCAAGCAAGCAGTCAGTCATGAGTTCGATCCCTGATACTGATAAAAAAACAAACAAACAAACAAACAAAAAACCACAAGTTGTGTTAGTAAACACATTCAAATATCTAGTAGACTCAGTGTTTTCAAAAGTCACAAGAAATAAGACATCATGTTTTGTAACCCAAAACCACTTGACAGACCTTTATTTCTTTGCACAAATTGAATTGCCATTGTATAAAGGGAGCCTAAAGATATGATTCCTAAATCAGGTTATAACAATTTAAATTGTCTAGAAGAATGTCAGCAGCTGTCAGAAGATTCTCAAAACAAAAGTATATTAATTCATTTCAAATCACAAAAATATGCCAGATAGAACAGTTATTGAAAGTCATGAATTCAAATGTTAAAATATCATAGCTTCAAAGTAGACTAGGAATAAATTATCAATATCAACATTATTATAGAGCTACTTTTCTACTGAAATTTTAGTAATGAACTTTCTTAAATGAGGTTTACAAAAATGATAGGAAAATATGCTTATTTTCAATAAGCATGGTGGTGGTGAATTTTGATTTTATTTTAGAGTTTCTTTTTATATTATTATTGTTGTTTAGAGGATAATGCTTCAGAAATTTTTCATTCAATGTTGTGGATTGTATTACATTTTAAAGCATTTTAATGCAATTTATGAAACTTCATTCAATGATGTTGATAATATTTCATTGTTATGCAATTTTCAAGAGTATTTAGCTAGATGCAGAAGTAAATCCTAGGGTATTGAATATTTTCTTTTTTTTTTGTATTGAATATTTTCATCAGGACTTGATTTCTCTACATCTCTGCATTCAACTTTGTGCTTACACACACCTGTCATGATAGCAACCCTAGGGTTTTATCTTGAGACCAGTAACAGCAACATAAAATGAAGTCCAACACAATTTAAAGATACCATTTTTCTTGTATTTCGATTATACCCAAGTGGGTGAAAAAGTAAATATTTTTGACAGTGATCAAATGGGTATAGAGTTCCTACCTTTGTGACCAAAACTTTCACTTAAATCTCAAACACTGATATAAGAGAAGGTGCCTAATTTCTCATAGAAAATTAGCAGTAATGATTAAAGAAAGATACATGAATAAAGACATTCATCTGGTTAAAATATATATATTTTTATCAATGCACTATGTATATTGTGCATATGTGTTGATAGTCTCACATATACATGTGAAAGTATACATAATATGCAAATATAATGTGAAATATTTAACGATAAAAAATTCCATTTTGATTCTGCTTCCCCAGTTGAACCTATTAAATAGTCCTTGAATGATTAAATGTGGTTTTAGTTGTACACCTAGATACATGACTAAGCTAGTATTTTAAGTAAACTGTAATAGAATTAACATTAATTTCCAACAAATGACTTTCTTTTATCAAGTCTGACTACAGACACATGAAATTGCAACTGTCTCTTTGAGATTCAGTTTTACTTGGCTATTCTCTACTAGGCAATATTTTTCATTAAATCTGAACAATCAGAAATGTATATGTACAAGTAAAATGTGTCATCAGCACATATTCTAAGAATACCTTCAAATATGTACACATATTTGGAAAATGCTAAGGGAAAATTATTACTTTTTTTTTTTTTTTTTGGTACCGAGAATCAAACTCAAGACCTTGCATTTGTCAGGTAGGTGCTTATGGCTCTGAGCTGTATCTCCAGCCCCAATAGCATTCTTATAAAACTTATTTAATGATGCTCTTTGTTACTACTTATATGATGAATCTTAGGTATGTTCTCTGAGGGATATAATATGATAGCACAGCACACATATCAAAAAAAGTCTACCATGAGAATTACCAACATAATTGTAATTTGTGAGATAGAAAATAATAATCTAGTTTTGTAGTGTCACCTTGATTCACTGGTATACTCAGTTTTAGAAATATTCTCTTTTTCTATGTGAAAAATTGTAGCTAAATATGGTTACAGAGTGGTGTTGGATTAATGATCATGAGATCTCTTGTTTAGATTCAGAAATAAGAAAGCTAGCTCTATTAACAGGATGTCATGAAAGAGAGAAGTCACTCTACCTCTTTCTTTGCCCATAGTAATCAACTAGGGGCTTAAATGAAGTGGAGTATAGAAACAGATGACACCTTTCAGGCTGACCAAGATTCATAGAGTAGCTTATTTCTAATTTATCAAAAATTACAAAATAAATATAATACTAACTGAGATTGCTGATTTCAACAGACTGTTAGACAGAAAATATTCCTAAATTATATCTAAACAAGCATATATTTTCTCACATAATCATCAAGAGAATCACATATAGGATTTACAGATGAGAAAGTATTGCCATGAGTATCAGGTTACTTGCAGAAACTACAGTTTGTTTTATCCTGTTGTCTGATTTCCTCCACTGGTTTCTTGTGATTGAGAATATTTTCTGAGTTGTGCATTGTAAAGACCATATCTGGATAGCTAGGGGGTAAGCACTTTGATGAAGCAGATATTTTCCAGTTCTTGATTCTAAAAAAAAGTAATTTTTCAGTCATGGCTCTGTGAGGAACAGTCACTTCCCTTTTTAATAAAAAGTTGTTAGGAACTTGAACTCATGCTTGCTGGGTCCTGAAATACAGCCACCAGTTTTCTGTCCTGAAATATATCCACCAGTGTTCTGCTAGTTTTCTGTTCATCTGAATAGTTTCATTACATTTTTGAAAATACATTCAGAAAACAAACAACAACACAATAAATTATGATTGTAGACCTGCTGTTTTTTTTTTTCTGTATGGTATTTTTACTATTAAAATGCAAACCTCCCTGTTAGGAAAATTAAAACATGGTTACTGACATTTAATTCATCTGTATTTCCAATTTTTCCAAAAGTGATGGTTTTATCATTTAGGAAATGAGTTCAATGAAAATATATAACAGTTGAAATATAATGTCTATTGAAATATAAATTTTGTTGAGTGTGAGACTACTCCATTTCTATAGTTATTGGCTATTTGAAAATAAGTTAAATGGTCTCCAGTAACATGACTTTTATTTCTTTTAGTCATTGTTAATTTATTCATGTCACATGATAACATCATAAAAATCAAATCATACAAGTAGGAATTAGAATTACAGAATATTGATGCATTGCTTTCAATAGTTTCACATTCATAATAGCTTTATATATGCTAGAAAAGCAAGTACAAATAATGAATAAAAATAGTTACGTGTACCAGGAATCTTACAGTAATATTAATTATAATAGTTACTTAATAACTTATAATACTAACTTATAAAAACATCAATGACATATCATTGAGGTATAAACAAGAAATAAATGTTATAATATCCAGTGGTCTGGATTAAGATTTCTAGTTTTTCATCAAGGATAGTAGGACAAATGGCAGTATTAAAGCATTTAGGGAGCTTCTTTTTTCTAATAGTTACATTTGTTTTCAAGTTCCCTCAAAAAGTATAATCATCTAAATAAAGAAATTTATGAATAAAACTAAATAAAATGAATGAATGTCACTTCAGTTAGTTTTGAAAAATCTTTTTAGCTTCACATTTTAAAATTGGTATATTGAATTGTTATATATAATTTTACTAGAAGAGAGAAAAATATTTGCAAATTCATGCCTTGATAAAAAAATTCATGTTTTTGGCTTAGATTTTTAAAAATATGTATTGATTTTTTTAAAAACATGCCTTTTTGCTGAGAATGGTGACACATACCTGTAATTCCAGCCACTCAAGAGGATGAGGTATGAAGAAAAATGCCAGTCTAGGTAATTTAGTGAGATCCTATCTTAAAAAAATTAAAATAGAAAAAATGTTTGCTATTTATATTATAAAATACAAGTTAACAAAACAAAATAAATTAATTAATAAAATTAATTAATACTCATAATCTCTGCTTTTGATATGTGTGTTCATATTTTAAGCTGTGGACTTTCATTCCTTTTACATTCATTACAAATTCAGATGATAATTTTTCATATTGTAGCATACTTTTTTTAATTCACTAAAATCATTAAATACTTTTCTACCAAATTGGTATTAATAATCACATAGCATTCTGTCTCATGTTGTATATAACCTCCAAAGTGTCTAGCTAAATATTTATTTGGTGCATTTAGGATTTACATATTTTTTCTCTGTAAAAAACAATACTGCAATGAAAATTCTAATATCTATATCAATATCAATATCTAAATCTATATCTATATCTATTTATATGTATCTGTTTAAAATAAATTTCTGGCTGCACCCAACAACCAGCAGCCATCCAGGAACACTCAGTGAGGATCTTGGGGACTGGAAAGCTACACCCAGAGGGGTGACCACACCTGAACATCATCTCTGAGGCCTATGGAGATGGGGAGTCTTCACTCAGCAGCCTGCAGTCATCTAGGAACCCCCAGTGAGGCTCTTGAGGCCTGGAAAGCTGAGACCAGGGGTTCGCCCACACCCAGACACCATCTCTGAGGCCCATGGGGACAAGAAATCTGTGCCCAAGGGCCCACGATCATCTGGAAACACTTGGTGAAGCTTGTGGGGACAGAGAAGCTCCAATAATGAGCACACTCACATACAAACACCATCTTTGAGACCTTATTATGCTCTAAGAGTCTAATCCCAGTGACATGCAGTCATCTAGAAGCTCTCAGTGAGTCCTAAAAGGACTGAGAATCTGCACCCAGAGACCCACACACATACAGGAACCCTTGGTGAGGCTCTGGGAAGCTGTGTCAAGTGACATGCCCACACCCAGAAACGAAGACTGAGGCCCACAGGGACTGAGAGACTGTGCCAAGACACTCACAGTCATCTGAGAACCCTCATTGAGTCTTCTAAGACTGACAGTCTGCACTCAATGACCCATTAAAAACTAAGAACCTTCTTGGAGGACTACAGGGCCCAAGAACCTGTGCCCAGCAAAATGCAGTCATTCAAGAAACCTCAGAAAAACCCACAGGAACCAGATATCTGTGTCCAACAACCTGGAACCAAAAGCAACCCTCCATGAGGCTCACTGCCAGACAGCATAACAGAATGGGAAGCAACTAGGACTTGCCATCCATATGATTCAGAGAATAGAAAAAAGCCAAAACAAGAGAACAAAATACAATCTCAAACTTCCAGCCCACGGAGATCAACTCTAGGATACATGATATGGATGAATTTGGAAATCACACGTCTGAAGTCTATGATATGATAGCAAGGGAAGCATAGAACTAACTCGAGGAAACTGTAAAAGAAATCAGTTCAGAAATAATCTCTCAGGCAAAAACAGTATGATAAACATAATGAAAGAATTAGGGGATATTTCTTAAGAAGTCATAGATCGATAAAGGAACATAGAAAACTGATGGAAACCTTGAATGAACGATACAGGAAATAATTAGAATACATGAAACAAACTAAAGGAGATATTAGGAAATCACAAATTCCATTGAAAGCTGAAAAAATCACATGAATGAAGCTAAAGATAGACACTCAGACCTCAAAAATATGAATGTGAGTAGTGATCATGAAAGGAAACAGCTTCTAAAAATAAGGTATCAGGAAATAACAACTCAACAGCTGTAAGACAATGTAAAGAGAAGCAATAGAAGGCTAACAAATATCAATGAAAATGAAGGAGATAACACAAATTATATAAGGAGATTATTTGCAGATGTAATAGCAGAAAGTTTCCCAAATATGGGAACAGAGTCTGATATTCAGATAAGCTAGGCATATAGAATTCATATTAGCCATAACTAGAATAAATATACACCTCAACATATAATAATCAAGATCCTAGAAATTCAGGGTGAGAACACAATATTAAAAGCCATGAGAGGAAACAAACAGCTCACCTATAAGGGAAAGAATCATGGCAGACTTAAACACAAACCATCAAGTCAAGAAACGCATGGAGTGAAGTATTTCAAGTTTCTATATTCCAAAAATTAAAACTAAAACCATGTTTACCACCATGCATTAAATTAAAGTCAAAATGGATCAAAGATTTAATATGAAAACAGAAGAACACTAAATATGTTAGAAGACAAAGTAAGTAGAAATTCTGAAAATATATGGATAGGTAGAGAATTCATAAGGAAAAATCAAACTGCCCAGAAATAGTTCCCAGAAACAAAAACTGGGATCTCATTTTATTAAAAAGTTTTTGCATGTGAAAAGAAATCTCCAAAAGAGTGAGTAGAAAGCTCACAAATTGATAAAAGATCTTAGTCAATTTTCTCTCACACAAAAGATTTCTATCTAGAACATATAAAAAATTTTAAAAAATCAAGCCCCCAAAATTCAAAGACCCAATCTTAAAATGGTCTTCTCAGATGACCAAATACAAAAAGAACATAAATATATAGAAAAATGCTCAGTATCATTGGTTACTAGAGAAATGCAAATTAAAACAAAGCTGAGATTCCATCTCACTCCAAAAATAATGATGAAGAGCAAGATGTCAGCAAATAACAAATGCCAGAGTGGCTGTGTGGAAAAAGAAATCTTCTCCAATTTTGGGAGGAGTATAAGATGATACAACCACTGTGAAAATTAGTGTGGAGATTCCTCCAAAAGCTAGGATTAGACATTCCATTTGAATGAGCTATCCTGAATCTGGGAATTTTCCCAGAAAAATTCAAAACTTCATACCACTGTGATATATGTGCACCCATGTTTTTGTCAGCAAAATTTGTAATAGTCAAATCTTTGAAACAACCTAAATGCCCATCAACTAATGAATGGATAAAAAAAGATATGTGATTTCTACATAATAGATTATTACTTAGTTGTAACGAAGGATAATATCAAGGCTTTTATAAGTAAATGCATGAGACTTGAGATGAAACTAACAAGTGAAATAAAACAGACTCACAGGTGTAAATATGGTATTGTCTCCCTAGTAAGAGACTGATTGAGTAAACGAGATCCAAAATTTACAATTGATATTGAGAAAGGATAAGAGACTACTCAAAGGGGAAAAACAACTGAGATAGGGAAGAGGAGAAAAGAAGGAAGGGAAAAGGAAAAATATATAAATGTGTTTATAATTTATATATACATAAAATAGCTAAGATGATTATATAACTAATTCTATTAGATCTTGAGGAAGAACAATTAATAGTCACATAATTGGATCAATTTTACATGTCAAATCTGGTAATCTAAGAAACTCTTTTGAAGATAGCAATATGTAATATTAAAACTATTGTTAAATTCCTATTATTTTTCTTAGAAGGCATGTATTATTGTGTGGATGTTTTATTTTTTCTTGCAGTTGTTCATATATTTCTTATTTTTTTTGTTTTTCTCCTCTCTGTGTTTTCTCTTTAAAGAAAAAATAAGAAAATAAATTTTTTAAATAGATACTCTTAATCAGAGATCATATATAAGAATAAGACATTTGATGCATAGTCCCATATTTCACTCCAGAGATTCAAGGAAATAAATTTATTACCAATAATGAATGAGTATCTATCAATTTTTTAATCTATACCACTCATATGTGATAATTAAATATCACTAGTTATTTTAAATATTTTTTGTTAGAAACCACGTATGTGATATACATAACAGTAAGAAACCATTAGCCAGATAAGTAAGTAAAAAGTAGTGAAAAATCACATGGGTCAGTATACAGAAAGTTGTAAGTAATGGTTCATTTTAAGCAAATTCCACTCAAATCAAATCTGTTAAAGTAGGAATATTTATCTTTGGATGCTATCACTTCCAATTGTTTGCCCTATCACCACATCAAGTATTGGGTGATTTTGGATCACCCACAAATGATTTACTCTTCTAAAATGCATGAATTTCAGGAGAGAGATGATAATAGTACAGAACTTCTACCTTTGCATTTCTACCAAACTCATTGCTCACAATTTTGTTTTCTGCAGTGTACCCAGCATAATTATCAAACATTCTTGAGGCAACCATTATGTCTTAATACTAACCAAAACACTACACTAAAGCTAGGTATATGAAAAGCTTTAGTGTCATGGTTTAGTTCTATAGTGTTCTTTCAAAGTTCACTTCTACCCAGAAACTTACAATGTAATCTCATTTGGAAATATGGTCGGTACAGAAGCAATTCCTTGAGGCTATCTAGATGATATCAGTTGAGATTCAAATTAAGCTCTAAAGACAATTGCTAGTGTTAACTTGTATTAAGAGGAGAAAGCACATAAGCACAGAGAATATAAAGATGAAGGGATATAATGCAATGATATATTCACAAGCCAAAGCATGCCAAGAATGTCTGCAACCATCAGAACCTAAAAGAGAAACGTGAAAGTATTAAAATCAAACAGATAACAGCAGATGGTGACACTGCAAAATATTGGGTCAAGAAACAAGAAACAAGAAACAAGGCTTCAGTAACAACTATTTCAAAATAAACTCTCAACCCTATACAATATTAATATTTTCCCCAGCACATAGTGAAACCCCACCATACTACAACTTGATATATACTTATGTTCTATGACCTATAATTTTCATTAGAGAACATTTCTATTTTATAAACAGCCAGTAGTGTCATCTCATGCTTAATTTCTGTCCTTTCCCAAGAATTACTTTGTTTTTGTCCATTTCTTCTCCTTTACTTAAAAGTGTATTAGGTGTATTCTTTTTTTTCCATTTTATTTTAAAGAGAATAAAACAAAAGAGGGCAGTACAGAGCAGATCAGAACAGGACAACATAGGCAACATAGTACTTTACATTAAGACAACCAGACATTAACAGCAGCTATCACAATATTTCTTTCTCTGCTATAGTTGAGCATAGTTTCAAATAGAATAATATCAAACATAACAAAATAGTATAAAACCATTTAAAGAGTGAAAGAATTACAGGGCATTCTGATCTGAATAACAGAGAATGATCAATGGGTACTATAATATCTCATTTTCAATAAAAAATTTTGTTTATACTGTCACACATATTCAAATCCCAATAAGACACAATGTGATAGATAGAACCAATGGAAATAGAAGAATAGAAGCTTTGTAGGACTTCTAAGAATGACGATATTAAATCAGCAATAGCTGTCATAATGCTTTGTTTTCTTCAAAACAGCTGTTCATAGCATCGCGTATAATAAAGTCAAACAAAACAGAATAAAACTATTCCAACTGATGAATGAAGACATTGAAAGGCTTCAAAGCTATAAGGTGGGGTGTATTCTTTAAATTGTGCAATCTTTTTTCATACAAAATAGCTTACTACTCAGTATGCCTCAATCTAAATTCGTGAAAATGAATTGAGTTAATATCCCTCCTCACTTGTGGTTTTTGGACATAACAACTTGTTTCAAATCTGTAAGACTCTGGAGACTATGTTTAGCCTGACTAAAATTTGTATCTCATAGGTCCATCTCTGATCAATCTAAATAAACTTGTATTGTTTCTTAAACAATTTTTCACTCAATTTCTCTTGTGGACCAACAGAGACAGAACAGTATCTGCGTTGGTGACTCCAAAAGAAACCACTTTGCTAACAACTTGATTTTAATTTTGACCTCTTGAACAGTGAAAGAAAAACTTCTGTTATTTTAAGCCACTTAATTTGTGATGTATTGCCACAACTCTGGAAACAAATACATTTACTAAATTAGTGTGTCAATACTTACAATAACTCATTTGATTTAAACTTCCTGTAATTGCCTATATAGTTTTCATCTTCTCCATTGATCTATCACTTGAAAATGTTCTACAACAGTATGTATTAATAATAATTTAATCTTGTCTGCTGCCAGTAAGTATTTGGAGTATGTATACTGGAACAGAATCATCTCTAACATCAAAGTCTATGTTCTTTGTTTCACAGTGAATTTATAAAATTTTGTGTCCTCTTTACACATTTATATATATATATATATATATATATATATATATATATAAATGTATATGAATAGCTAAATATATCTCATACTTGATGCTGAGAAGTATTTTCCAATGAAAGAGGTGAAAGCAAATTTTTCTTAATTCCCTGTTCAACCAAGACAGTTGTGTTATTTCCTTTGTTTGCACAACAATCTTATTGAGAATTATATTCTTGGTTGGAACCTTTCTGTGACAGAAGGTCCACGTTGTACTTCATGTAAAAGCTATGAAATCACTATTTAATGTAAATTTTAATAAAAGCTGAATCCATTAAATTCCTTGGTTTTTAAAAGATTACTTAAACTCAGCAACAAAGTTTTTAATTTACAACATTGTGTTTTTTTCACTTTTCACCTACATTACTAAGAAATAAGTTCCTTAGTCATATAAAAATATAAAGGATGCTACTATGATATGTTCAGTGTTCATTGTGTTCTAGTAAATTATTCCAATATGTGCTGGCTTAAAACACAACACATTTGTTATCTCACTTAATTTGTTTTCCAATATTGAATATTTTAAATTATCTCCATGAGATTTTATATGAATAATCCTTGAATTTTGAAGACTTACTAATTACTCTTTTATTAAACAGTAAAAAATGAAAACATTTCAATATCATAAGGATGCTACTTCCTAAAGAGAATTCTTTCAGGTTTTGCAGATGTAAGTGAAGTCAATCAAAGAAATGAGCAAATCACTGTGAATTATAATCAATTGGGAAAATACAAAGTTATGAAATTCTTTATGCACTTTTTTTTCACTCCTTAGTTTCATGGCAACAAATCATAAACATATACTAACATTTTGATAATTTTGTGTAGCTTTCTTGGCTTGATAATCATCTATTTTGCAAGTCAAACAAGATCCTTCTAGTTTCACAAATGTATTTCACATTGTTTATTTCATGCGACATTGATGGAACATGTGTAGCTTTTCCATCACTCCTTGTACCAAAGCATCATCCCTGTACATAAGAAAGAAGCTTGTAAATGCACTCAGGAGTCAAAATGAGGCCTATTTTATACACTATAGTCTTTCCCTTTTGAGATTGAAGACAATGAATCCCATCAGTCTTGCACAGGGAATATTTTTATTTTCCTGTAGCTTTTCAGATGAAGAAACTTCAAGATCCACTATATGGATGTCATATTTTACTCATTAAATTATTATAGCTCTATTATATTTCTTACTAGTTAATCTATTATATCTCTTATTTTTTACTAGTTAATTTTTGGTCCTCAATTTAATTAGGGGTCTTGTAATTTGCTAAGTTTTGTATTACAGATGTGTGAACATAGTCCCATGTTTGCATTTATGTTTAACACATTCTATTTTTGTGTTTCAGTTAAGTTACTTTTGCTGCTGAGGGAACACCCTGCTAATATTTCCACTGATATGTTTTCTTGGGTGTGCATTAGCCTGGTGAATATTTATGAGCTTATCTGATCTGTCTATATAACATTTAAAAATTTGTTAAGAAAAATTGTGTTGTCTAACAATGTTTTGACAAAGGTGAACATCAGTAGTGGAAAGGATGAAAACATTTACATCTGAAATGACATACCTTGATAAATATGAAAATCAGACATGATGATGATGTTTATGAAAGAGAAAAAGCCTCTTAGGTGATATAAAGGACAAAAATTATACCAATATTACAAAGCTTGATGCTTGTGCTGTCAAATGAGTAATAAGCAAGACATATAGAAAAGTAATCTGTTGTGTGATAATTAATCATGATGATGATACCAAGTGAGTAAGATAAAAATACAATTTTACTAGAATTAAAATATTACTTTGAAAATGGAAAAGAATGATAATCAGTATAGTGATTTAAAAAAGACAAATTAATGATTCAATTCATGATGAAGAAGTAGTTGCAAGAATATATTACAAAGAGGATACTTTAGATGGAAAAACTAATATAAAGTCAAACAACTATTTTTAACAAGAAGCTTAGCCCAACAATTAAAAAGGACAAAAGATGTTGCTAGATACATATTTCAATGATGTTTTATACAGCTCCTTTGCATTTTCTTTAATCCAGTTTATAAAAAATTTAAAAAAAAACCTTTTGTTAGAGATGCTGAGGAAAATAAAATTTTCAAATAGATGCAATTATATTCATGTCACAGCAGGTAACAACACAATTAGAATTATTAAAGGCTGGTAAAGCTCAAGACATAAATACCTAAACCCTATTTCTTGGTAAAGTTGCAATGAGTCCAATGTGGCCAATTCTATTGAAAGTGCTGAGTTTTGAAGATGTGCATTTTTCAGGGTTGGAGCATCTAATGTTAGAAGCAAATAAAAGATTTCATATTGTCTTCTGATTAAACAAAATTTCACTGATAACTATCAAGTCAGGTATGCCAACTAAAATTTTACCTGTTAAATTTCAAAACTCAAAATTTGATTGTGAATCTTTTTGATTCAATATGATGAATGAACAATGCTTCCCATGATGTATCAGGATACTGAGAACCTTGGAGAAGATAAAAAATTTTAAGTTTTTATTCATACACGTTTTCAGTACATAATTCCTTGTGGGGAGTTAATACATGTACCTAAGACAACTTTATTCTTTTATAAACCTCTCTTCCACCCCACTGCCTGCATCTCTTTACTATTTTCCCATTAGAGAAACATCTATTTCTCTACTACCTGTAATCTATCTTTTATGTTTATAATTTGAAATTCCCATAAAAAAGAAATGAGGTTTTTACACTTATGTATTTGATTTATTTCACGTAATACTATAAATTCAAGGTGCATCTATTTTCTAAGAAATGATTCAATGAGCTTCAAATCCTGTCTCCACCATTGAGCCATTCTGTTATCATGGAAAAATCATGTAACCTCTGAAATTCTCTGTGTTCTGATCTAAAATAAGAAGACAAATATTTGGGTTGTTGAAAAGTTAAATAAAAAACATAAATAAAGCATTTCTCAACTGTTTGAAGCACAGTAATGATACTAAACTGAGGTCCAGCTGAAGGAATTAAAAACAATGTAAGTGAGGCAATTAGAAAAGTGTTCAATATATGTGATTATAACAACTATAATAATAATAATACCAAATGTAAAGATAGAGAATTATTTAGAGTTGAGGGAAAATTGCTGGTTACAAAGAGTCCTACAAAATTAAGGTTTTTAAAATGACATAAATAGTGAAAGAATAAAGGAATAAATAAACTCATAATTAATATTGAATATCATAGAAAAGTATCAGCAAAAATTGTAATAGTCTATGTCCTCCTTTAGACGTACTGTCACTGCTACTCACCAAACCTCCTGAGAATAATTGCTGCTGCCATTTCCACTTTATATGCATATGATTGCAAGCATATTTAACTGTGTGGTGATATCCAACTTATTATTATACAACTAGATTTGGTCCTTAACAATATGTCAAGATCGTTTTTTGTCAGTATATAAATATCTGTATCATTTTTCTCTTAACTATTACATAATGATTTGTAATGTGAATACACATTGACAATTTTAACCACTGTCAAGGTCATGACAATTTTGCATAACTTTACTGTTTCTCCATTAAGCAATCCTGAGATAAGCATCTGTGTAAATGTTTCTTTGTAAAAACATGCAAGTAATTATTTATCTGGGACACAGTCATCGAAAGAAATTATTGGTTTGAAAAGAGTGCAGCATTAGAGATTGAATAGATGTTGTAAAATTGTTTTCACAGCTCTCTTTCAAATTACACTATCATTAATATATTATGATATTTGTTTCTCCACACTCTCAGAAATTCTAGAACAATGGACATACTTTTCTACTATTTCTGGGTTTTAGTCTCATTTCAATTTTGTTTCTCTCATGGGAAACATTTTTAAACTATATTTCTTTAAACTTTTGTGTAAATAAATATGTTTCCATATGTTTACTTATAACTCGTATAACTTTCTGGGAAAAACATTTGTGGTTATCCTTTGTCCACTAATATCTACCCTGCTGGTCTCAAATACAGTATTTTCTCCATTCAGAATTTCAAATCTTTGTCCATTGTATGCAACTGAAAAGTTTTGCCCTATCACTTTTTTTCCAGCTATTTAATATGTTTTAGACTCCACAGTTCAATTACTGTTGCACTGTTTTTTTAACTTACAGGTTTGGTATGTTAACAAAATATTTCTCATTTCAATTTTTTCACATTTTTTAAAATTTTAAATCAAAAAAGAATAAAAATGATGACACAGAATTTTAAAACAAAATAATAGGAGATTAACAATAGTTAATACATTGTGTATAGTTGTCTTCAAAGTAATTATACAGATTAGAAGATATAGGCATAAAAATTATCCAACACTTAAACAATGAAAGCATAGACTGTTCTTTTTGATGAACTAATGTATTAGTAGTATAGTTATCTAATTTTATATAAATATACATATGTATATATATATATATATATATATATATATATATATATATATATATATATATAT
>PVJX010011580.1:0-16384 GCA_004027295.1 Dolichotis patagonum | reverse complement strand
ATATGATAATTACACAGGGAAGTCTGATTTATTTCAATTGTGAGTATGGTCTCAAATTGCATCCATTTACCTGTGAAAGCCTTGAGTTTATCCCTCTTTATAGCTGAGTGGCACTTCATTGTAAAAACTGCCAAATCTTTTTATCCAGTTCTCAGTTGATGGGCATTTTGGCTGTTTCCAAGATTTAGCTGATACAAATTTTTCTACTCTAAAGTGGGAGCACATATATAGCATTGTTATGATGCTTTCTGTTATTCTAGGAAAATATTCATAAGGGGAATAACTGGATCAAAAGGAACCTCCAATCGTAGTTTCGTAAGGAAACTTCACACTGATTTCCACAGTGATTGTACCAGGCTACACACTTACGAACACTGGACATGCCACACACAGACTTGCCAGCATTTCTTATTGACTGATTTCTTGATGATAGCCATTCTTGATGGAATCTAAGTGTTGTTCTAATTTGCATTTCTCTAATGACCAGTTATGTTGAACATTTTTTCATACATTTAGTTGCCCTTTGTATTTCTTTATTTCAAAAATATTTTCCATGATTTTCTTTAGATAGTTTTAACCACGTTCATTTTTATAAAATTTTCTGCTCTATTTTAAAAACATTTCTATGTGTAGTGTGCTGGGACAGATGGAATTTTTGAAAAATACTTGTCAAAAATATCCAGATTTTCTGTTTCATTAATAGAAACATCTTTTCCATGTTGTTCTGAAATACCACCTCTATCACCTGTTCATTTCTCAAAAATAAATGTGTATGTTTCAGAGCTCTATTCTTTTGTATTATATATTTATCTAGCTCTGTATACTATTGCTTTCATGTACTATTTCAATTATTATAGCATAATATTATGTTTAAAATGTGTCATTAAAATGTCCACAAATTTTTATTTTTATTTTAAAGAGAAAAAAACATAAAAGCAATGATACAGAGTTTTAAATGACAGTAAAAGAAAATTTGAAATGGCTAATACATTGCATAATGCTATCTTCAGAGTAGTTGCTCAGATTACAAGACATGGGCATGCAAAATTGGTGAAGCAATATAAGAGAAAAGAATTCTTTTCAATGAACTGAATGAAATTAGTAGTATAATTATCTCAGGATATATATATATATATATATATATATATATATATATATATTTCCTTCACATGGTTCTTTTATTCTTTCTCTCATCCCAGCCATTATTTAATTTTGAGAAGTTTCTTATCCATATCACAATATCAATTTTATGTTTTAAATATTATTAAATATGTGAGATTCTTAAACTATGGAGACAATATGATGTTTACACATATGTTTCCAACCTATTTCACTTATGAGTATGATCTGTAATTGCACCCATTTACATGTAAAAGTATCTAGTTTACAAATCTTTGTAGTTGAGTAGTACCCCATTGTATAAAAAATATCACATAATTTTTATCCATTCCTTGGTTAATTGGGTTGTTTCCAAGAGTTTTATATTACAAATTTTGCTGCTTTAATCATGGGTGCACATGTATTATTAAGCTATGATAATTTTAATTTCTCTGGGAAATTATATAGGTGGAGAATAGCTCGATCAAATGGGGCCTCCAAGCCTAGATTTTTGAGAAATATCCACACTGACTTCCACAGTAATTGTAGCAATCTACACTTCCACCAAGTGGAAAATGGTTCCTTTTTCCTGCAGTCTTACCAGAATGTATAACTGGTTGATTTCTTGATGATAGCCATTCTTTCTGGGGTCAGATGAAATGTCAGTGTTGTTTTAATGTGTACCTACAAATGACCAATGGTGTTGAACAATTTTTTCATGTATTGATTTGTCATTTGTATATCTTCATTTGAGAAGTTTGTGTTCATCTCAAATAACCATTTTTGTATTAGGTCTTTCAGTTTTGCAAACGTGATTTGTTTTAGTTCTTTTTACATGCCAGAAGTGCTTTGTCTGAGGTAAAGTTGACTAAAAAATTTTTTCCCACTTCTTGGTTCAATTTTCACTCAATTGATAATTTCTTCCGATATACAAGAACTTTTAATAACATGAGATCCAAACTGTTGATTCTTTGATGTACTTTCTGTTCACTTTGGTTTATGTTCATAAACTATGGCTGCACCTATATCTTCCTGATTTCTATCTACTTTTTGGTCCAGTAGATTTAGTGTTCTTGTTGTAATATTTAGATCTTGGAACCATTTTCACTTTAGTGCATGCTGGTAGACATGGGTCTACTTTTATTCCTCAGCATATGGAAAGACAATTTTTTTCACAACCATTTATTAAAGAGGGAACATGTTTGATCCCTTTGTCCAATATAAGATGGTTGTATTTTAGTTGTGTCTACTTCTTCTGATATGTTCCATTGATTTTTAGGTCAGTTTTTTAGCCAATATCATGCTGATTTTATCACAATACCTTTGTAGTATAATTTCAAGGCAGGAATGATAATGCCTCCTACCTTGCCTTTGTTCCTCATGATTGCCTTTGTTATTGCTATTCTGGGTCTCTTTCATTTGCAAATTAATTTCAGTAGTGTTTTCTCTAGATCTGTGAGGGATACTAATAGTATTTTGATTGAGAATGCATTATATCTGTATAAGAGTTTTGGGAGTATGGCCATTTTCACAATTTTGGTTCTTTCTGTCCATGAGCAAGGGATAAATTGCCAATTTCTGACATCCTCTTCAATTTCCTTTCTCAGAGTACTGTAATTTTGAACCAATAGACATTTATTTCTTTTGCTGAATTATTCTTACATATTTAATTTTTTTGGATGCTACTATGAAGGGAGTTGTCACTCTAATTTGCCTTTCAGTGAGCTTGTTGTTTGTGTACAGGAATGCTATTGATTTTTGTGTGTTGAATTTGTATGCATCTACTCTACTGAATTTGTTATTAATTCTAGAATTCTTTTGGTGGAGTTTTGGGGGTCTTTAATGTAGACTCTCATGCCATCTGTGAATAATGGTAATTTAATTCTTGTTTTTCTATCATTATCCCTTTTATTTCTTTCACTTGTCTAATTGCTCTGGGATGTGTGTCCAGAATTATGTTAAAAAAGGATTGTTGACAGTGAACATTCTTGGCTAATTTTTCAGTGAGAACTTTCAGTTTCCATATGCTGGTTGTTTTGGCATTATCATAGGTGCCTTTTAACAGATTGAGGTAAAGTTCATTCCAATTTTCTGTAGTTTTTATCAAGAATGAGTTTTAGAATTTATAGAAAGATTTTTCTGCATCTATTGATATGACCATTGATTTCTGTCTTTGTCTATGTTGACATGATGCATTTTGTTTATTTATTTTTGTACGTTGAACAATCTCTGCCTTCTTGAATGAAATCCCACTTGGTCAAGGTATATAACATTCTTGGTGATTTGCTGCATTCTGTGTGAAACTACTAAAGGTTTTGCAACATTGTTCATAATGGATACTTAGTTATATTTCTGTTTTTGGTTGGGTGTTATTCTAGTTTTGTTATCAGAGTAATATTTGTCTGTGGGAATGAGTTAGGAAGCATAGATTCCCCTTCAATTTCATTAAAATATTTGAGAAGTATTGATTTTAATTCATCTCAATATATCTTTGGAATTCATCAGTGAAACCGTTAACACCTGGACTTTTTGCAGATGGTAAGTTTTC
Organism: Dolichotis patagonum; assembly: GCA_004027295.1. Lineage (NCBI taxonomy): Eukaryota > Metazoa > Chordata > Mammalia > Rodentia > Caviidae > Dolichotis > Dolichotis patagonum. The sequence goes on along the minus strand of PVJX010011580.1, from coordinate 12,738 downwards.
AAATATATTTTAAATTTTAAAAAACTGATATTGAGTTGCTAAGAATATTAATATCTCCCTGAATCAGTTTTGGTATTTCATAGATTGGTAGGAATGTAACAAATTCTTCTGCATTTCCTATTATATGAGAGTAAAGGTTTTTGAAGTAGGTACTGATGATCCTCTGAATTTCCATGGAATCTGTAACACTTTTAATGTTTTTATTCTTTATTGCATGAATTTAAGTTTTTTCTTTCCTTTATTTATAAGGTTGGCTAGGGGTTTATGAATTTTATTTGTTCTTTTAAAGAACCAATTCATTGACTCATAAATTCCTTTTATTGTTTTCTGAGCTTCAATAGTGTTATTTTTTGCTATTATTGTTATATTTCCTCCCACACATGGACTTCAATCTTCATTTTCTCTTTTCTTTCTAGATGTTTGAAGTATAGCATTAGATTGTTCATTTGTGCTCATTCTGTTCACCTGCTATGAGAATTCGCCCCTGTATATTTCCTTCTCAGGACTGCTTTCATTGCATTCCACAGGTTCCAGTAAGTTATATTTGCATTTTGGTCTCATTGTTGAAACTGTTTAATTTCTTCTTTAATTTTATCTGTGAGTCATTTGTTGTTCAGAACAGTGTTCATTAATTTCCATATGTTTATGAAGTTTTTGATATTTCTTTTGTCAAGGATTTTCAATTTTTTGCACTATGGTCAGATAATATTCATGGGACAATTTGATTTCTTTTGCATTCATTTAAGCATGATTGATGGGATAGTATATTGTCTATTTTAGGGAACATCCCATGTGCAACTAAAACAAATATATATTCCAATGTTCTTGAATGGAACACTGTAAAAGTTTACTAAGTCCTTTTGTTCACAGATTTGATTCAATTCTGTTACTTCTTTCTTAATTTTTATCTAGTTCATCTACGAATTTATGACAGTGGGGTATTGAGGTCCCCTATTATACTTGTTTTATTGCTTATTTGTTTTTCATGTCAATTAATATTTGTTGTATATAGTTTTGGGTTCCTGTATTTGGTCCATATATATTTATAATTATTTTTTCCTGTGGAATTTTGCCCTAACAAGTATGTAGTGCCCTTGTTTATCTCCTTTGATCATTCTTGGTTTGAAGTTTACATTGTCTGCAAATAGCATAGTTACTCTTGTTTTTTTGTACATTCCTCTTGCTGGGAGTATTTTTTTTGCATTTTTTAATTTTTAGTACATGTCTTTTGTAGTCAAATGTTTCCTGTATAAAGAATATTGTTGGACCTTTTTTCTTGATCCATTTAGCCAGTGTGTTTCTTTTGATTGCTGAATTGAGACCATTTTCATTGACAATTATAACTGATGTGTATTTGCTTGTTTTTGTGAAGTTATTTTCCTGCTGTTGCTTACCTACATTTCCCCCCTGTTTAATTTGTTGCCGTGCTTGGTGGTTTATTTCTGTTGTTCTTCTTGGAATTGTGGTCATGTTTGTCTCTGCTTAGAATATATTTAAGTATTCTTTGCAGTTTTGGTTTGGTGATCATGAATTTCTCCAACTGTTCTTTCCGTAGAAGTATCTTATTTTTCTATTAGTTTTGAAGGACAGTTTTGCAGGTACATCAGTCTTAGTTGGAATTTTTTTTTCAGAATTTGAAATATTTCACTCCAAACTCCTCTTGACATGATAGTTTGTACTGAGAAGCTTGCCATGATTCTGATGTACTACACTTTAGAGTTAATCTTTTTATTTTCTCTAGCAGCTCTTAAATTTTGTTCTTGTGCTGAATTTATGGGATCATTATTATTATATGTCTGTGTGTAGATTTATTTTGGTTATGGCTAAGTGGAGTTCTGCATGCTCCACTTATCTTTATGTCAGATTGTTTTCTCACATCTTGGAAATTTTTTGATATTACATCTGCAAATTGTTTTTATGTCATTTACGTTGATTCCCGGTTTTTCACTTTCACCTAATATTGTTATAATATTTTTCTTTGCATCATCTTGCAGCTGTTGTATTGCTTTTCCCTGAAATTTTGTTCTTTTCAAGGGATCTTTCCTTTTATATTTGCTTGCCATGATCCTGTCTTGGAGGTCTGAAAGTGAGTGTTCAGATTCATTCAACCAGTTTTGCCAGGTTACAGTGAAGTTTTTAATTTCCTGAATACCTATTTGAATCTATTTCATGCATTGTATTTCTTTCCTATATTTATTTTTTTCAGTTCCTCTCCTTTTCCTATCATTATCTATTTCTTTATAAATCAGTATTTTAGACTTTCTGAGCATTTGCTTTGTAAATGTTGACTTTTTTTTCTTTTTAACCTGAGATATTATTTCTGATCTAATAAGATCATAAATAATGATAATCTCATTGATTGTTTCTTTACTCCATCTGGTATCATTTCAGAAATTTCAGATATGTGTCTCCTATTTCTTCTATGTCAATGTCTTCTGAACTTGTTTTTGGTTGGACTGGAGATTTGAGATTGTACTTTGGTGTTTTGTCTTCTTGTTTTACATTTGAAAAAGAATTATTTTGTTTTCTGTGATGATCCTTGTGAGTTTTTGTAGCAGGTATATATACTAGTTGTATGAAGGTCTATCTAGGAAAAGTCTGTTCTTCAGGGATTTCTTCTATGTGTAAGAGACTCTTGGTTCATGTCTGTCCTAAGATCCTATCTTCCCATTTTATTAAGAGTGGGATGATGACAACTGTTTGGTTCAGTCTCCAGTCCTTTCCTGTAGGCATATTGGGAGGTTATCACCAAAAAGCTTCCTGATATTGTTACAGAAATTAGAGCATCTGATTACAACAGATATGACATCCTAACCAAACTATTAAAATTAGCAATACTGTATCACCAGACACAATTTAGAAACTGACAAATTGTGGCAGATCTTGATTTTGTGCTTTAAAATGTAGAAGCAAATACTATAGCTATGTAACAAAGCCAATCATCAATTAGAAGTTTGTAGGTGAAGCTTTTCTCCTTGGTAGAGTGGTTTCACACTATAATGGAGACATTTATAGAGAAAAGCATGTAAAATAAAGATAATTGAAAAGGAAATAGAAGCAAGACTACAGGAACATGAATGATAGATAAGGTTTGGGAAGATAAAGAATATGGTTGAAAAGCAAGAATGAAGGAGTATTTGGCAGAAGATCTGAACTTGTTCTCTGGGTTTGGTGAATGGAATCAGGTTTTGGTGCCTGGGGTTCTACCAAACCATTTTTAAAAGAGAAAAAAAGGGGAAAAAGGGAAGAAAAAGTAAAAGAAGTAGAAGGAGAAAAATGAAAAGATAATGAGGAAAAAATTTAAAAAGGAAAAAAGGAAAACAGGAGGCAGAAAAAGAAAAAGATGACAAAAAATGTGAGTAAAGGCCAGTTACTAAGTCCTGGCTTTTCCTCATGCTGGCTGTCTGTCTGATGATATGCTGGCTGTCTGTCTGATGATATGCTGGGATGAGGCAGACACCTGGATTCCTGTGGAGAATATGGTTATTGCTTGCTGTTTTTTTCCCATGCTGGATTTCAGTCCCATGATGTGGGACTTTTCCTGTGGAAAAGCTGGTTACCAAGTCCTGGGCTTTTACCTATGCTGGCTGCTGGTCTCATGGTGTGGTGGGAGGAGACAAATTTCACTACTGGCTCTTTTGCTTAATTTCTTATTTAAACTTATTCCTGTATATATTGTCTTTGTATAAACATTGAAATCAATTTTTTTATTTTTTTATTTTAAAGAGAAAATAAAGAAAAGAGGACAGAATAAAGCAGATCAGAACAGAACAACGTAAGCAACACAGCACTTTACAACAAGACAACTGGATATAAACTGTAGCTACCAAAATGTTTCTTTCTTTGCAATAGTTGAGCATGGCTTCACATAAAATAACATCAAACATAACAAAATAGTATAAAACCATTCAAGACAATGAAAGAATTACAGGGCATTTGAAACCAACTACAGAAAATGAACAATGGCTACTATAGTATCTCATTTTCCATCAAAAATTTGTACTATCACATATATTAAAATTCAATAAGACAAAATATGACAAAACCAATGGTAATAGAAGAATAAAAGTATGGTAGGACTTCAAAGCAAGATGATATTAAATCAGCAATGGCTGCCATAATGTCTTGTATTTTTCAAAATAGCTGTTCATACCACCACACATAATAAAATCAAACCAAACAGAATAAATCATTCCAACTGATGAAAGATAATGTTATAAGGCTTCAAAACAATATAATGGGGAATCATGATTGCCCTAAAATCTTATGTAATCTTACCATTACAGAGACAACATGGTATTTATACATGTGAGTTTGGCTTATTTCACTTATGAGTATGGTCTCAAGTTGCATCCATGTATTTATAAATATTTCAATGTGATCATTCTTTATAGCTGAGTAGTACTCCATTGTATAGAAATACCACCACTTTTTTATCCATTCCTCAGTTGATGGGCACTTAGGTTGTTTCCAAGATCTGGCTATTACAAATTGTGCTGCTATAAACATGGGTGCACATCTATCACTGTGGTATGATTTTTTCAGTTCTTCTGGGAATATGCCTAGAAGTGGGATAGGTGGGTAAAATGGGACTTCCAAACCCAGCTTTTTGAGGAATCTCCAGACTGACCTCCACAGTGGTTGCACCAGTCTACACTCCCACCAATAGTTCAGAAGAGTTCCTTTTACCCCACAGCCTCTCCAGCATTTGTTGTTGGTAGTTTTTTTTTTTTTTTTTAAACACGGCCATTCTTTCTGGAGTGAAATGGAATCTCAGTGTGGTTTTAATTTGCATTTCTCTAATGACCAATGATGAGCATTTTTTCTTGTATTTATTTGCCATTCAAATTTCTACATCTGAGAACTGTGTATCCATTTCAGATGTCCATTTTTGGATTGGGTCTTTGAATTTCAAGGGTCTGATTTTTTTTAATTCTTTATAAGTTCTAGAAAGAAGTCCTTTGAGGAACAGTTCACTAATATTTTTTCCCAATTTGTGGATTTTCTTTTAAATATGCTGGAGATTTCTTTGGACATGCAAAAACTGTTTAATGGGCCATGCTTCCAGTTATTAGTCCTGTGAAATGTTTCCCATGAGGTTTGATTCTTGTTCATGAATTCTCTACCTACCCCTATATCTTCAAGATTTCTACCTAGTTTGTCATTCAACAAATTTAGTGTTTATGTTTTAACATTTAGATCTTTGATCCAATTAGATTTTAGTATAGTATATGGTGATAAGCATGGGTCTAGGTTTAGTTTTCAACATATGGATAGCCAATTTTTCCAGCACCATTTTAAAGAGACTATTGTTCTTCCAGCGAACATGTTTGGCCCCTTTATCAAAGATAAGGTGGTTGACTGTGTTTGTGGTTGTGGATGTATATTCCAATCTATTCCACTGAACCTCAGATACATCTTTATTCCAATACCATGTTCATTTTATCACAGCATCTTTGTAGTATAACTTTAAGTCAGGGATTGTGATGCCTCTTGCCTTGCCTTTGCTGCTTAGAATTGCCTTTTCTATTCTAGGTCTCTTCATATTTCAGATGAATTTTAGGAGTGATTTTTCTAGATCTATGAGGTATGTTAGTGGTATTTTGATGGTATTGCATTTAATCTGTATAGTAATTTGGGAGAATGGCCATTTTCAAAATATTTATTCTTCCTATCCATGAACAAGGGACATCTTTCCATTTTCTGAGGTCTTCAATTTCTTTCTCAGGGTATTATAATTTTCCATGAATAGATCTTTTACTTCTTTCCTTAGATTAATTCCTAAGTATTTCATTTATTTGGATGCTAGTGTGAAGGGTGTGGCTTGTCTTATTTCTTTCTGATTGATTTTGTTGTTAGTGTATAGGAATTCTATTGATTTTTGAGCATTGACTTTGTATCCAGCTACATTGCTGAATTTATTTATTATATCTAGTAGTCTTTCAGTGGAGTTTTGGAGGTCTTCTATGTAGAGTATCATGTTATCTTCAAATAATGATAAATTAACTTCCTCTTTTCCTATGCTTACTCTTTTTATTCCTCTCTTGTCTAATTGCTCTGGCTGGTATTTCCAGTACTATTTTGAACATGAGTGGTGATAAGGGATTAATTTTGGGGCCGTTTAATATGATGCTGGCTGTTGGTTTGCCATACAGGGCCTTTATCATATTGAGGTAAAGACCACCTATTCCAATACTCTGTAAGGTGTTATCATGAATGAGTGTTGGACTTTCAAAAGCTTTTTCTGCATCCATAGAGATGATCATGTGTTTCTTACTTTTGGCTCTGTTGATACGTTGGATTATATTTATTGATTTATGTATGTTGAACCATCCCTGCATTTCTGTGATGAATCCCACTTGGTCGTGGTGTATAATCTTGATGATTTGCTGCATCAAGTTTGCCAATATTTTATTGAGAAATTTTGCATCTATGTTCTTTAGGGAGATTGCCTATAGTTTTCTTTTTTAGTTGGTTCTTTCTCAGGTTTTGATACTATAGTAATATTTGCTTCCAGGGATGACTGAGGAAGCATTGCTTCCCTTTTGATTTCATTGAAGACTTTGTGGAGTGTCAGCATTAAGTATTCTTTGTATTTCTTGTAGAATTCCGCAGTTAATCAGTCTGGGCCTGTGCTCTTCTTTGTTGGTGAGGACTTAATTATGTTTCCAGTTTCATTAATAGAAATTTGGTTATTCAGCAGTTTTGCATCTTGCTGGCACATCTTTGGAAACTCATATGTTTGTAGGAATCTGTTAATTTTTTCTGTGTTATCAAACCTATGAGAGTAGAGGTTTTCAAAACAGGTGTTGATGATCTTCTGTATTTCCACAAAGTCTGTAGTATTTTCACCTTTTTTATTCCTTACTGCATGAATTTGAGTTTTTTCTTTCCTTTTTTAAATAAGGTTGGCTAGGCGCTTATCAATTTAATTTATTCTTGCAAAGAATCAAATCTTTCATTCATTTATTCTTTGTATTGTTTTCTTAGTCTGTATTGCATTGATTTCTGCTCTGATCTTTATAATTTCCTCCCTTCTTTTGGCTTTGGGCTTGGCTTGCTCTTATTTTTCTTGATGTTTAAGGTGTAGTATTAGATTGTTTATGTCTGTTTGTTCTGTTTTCCTGATGTGGGAACTCAGTGCAATTTATTTTCCTCGGAGGAATAATTTCATTGCATCCCACACATTCTGGTAAGTTGTGTTTGTATTTTTGTTTGCTTGTAGATATTGTTTAATTTCTTCTTTAACTTCCTATGTGATCCACTGATTGCTCACATGTGTATTATTCAATTTCCATGTGTTTGTGAGTTTTTTTCAGTTTCTTTTATCATTAATTTCTAGTTTCATGCCACTATGATCTGATAACATACACAGGATAATTTCAATTCTTTTGTATTTACTTAAATATGTTCTGTGGGCTAGTATATTGTCTAGTTTAGAGAATGTGCCATGTACTGCTGAGAAGAATGTATATTCTTTTGTTGTTGGATGGAACACTCTATATACATTTATCAAGTCCATTTGTTCACAGGTGTGATTCAGTTCTGTTATTTCTTTGCTGATTTTCTCTCTAGTTGATCTGTCCAAAATCAAATTTTTAAATGGCATAAATATCCTTCTAAAATTTTGATTCAGACACACTGTGTTTAACATTGTAAGGCGTGGGAATGATCTGTATGTTATCCACTTCAGCTATGAATACTTACTATATCTTGTAGTATAATTCTAAGCTTATTTAATATTTTAATTTGGTCTTGCAAATATCATTTCTTTTTATGCCTTAACATTAAGATTTTTACTGTAATTACAAATATGTTATTATTCCCTTTTTCAATTAATGCGGTATATAATTTGTCAGGAATTTTTGAATATATAAATATGATTTGTAAATTGTTTCAGATAATTTATTGGATTTTTGGTTTTTTCTCCATTGACCAATATATCGTTGATGAGGAATGGAAGTTTTTTTTTCTTTTTGTAATATTGAGCCTTGTTTTGCATACAGTGAATGGAATCTAAAAATTATTTTCTCAGTTTTTCTGAGAGCTAGCCTTTTGGACATGATTTAGATTGAGCAGCTCTTATACACTCCCGTCATACTTAATATAGACATGGATTATATAAAGAAGCATATACAAGTTGTCTCTTTACTCATCCATAGTATAGCAAAGGCATTGTGATATTGTAGGCAGCACCCAGTTTGGTAATTTTCTCATTTCTAATCAGCTTGTTAATATGAGAGTTCACTATTTAGAAAAATCAGAAGTTCCCTTGGTGATCCATTGCTTTACTGTGGCTTTAAAAGTCATTCTGATAGCTATAAAGTAGAATAATCTTGAGGCTCTTTTAGATAAATAGATGCAACTGCAAATCATCCCCATGGGTGAAACAGTTTGAACTCATACATGTGAACCCTACCATGAAAAAAAAAAAAACAGACGGAGTTAGTGAAATCCAAAAAGCATGATAGATATTATAAAAGTGATAGGGGAGGAAACACTTAGGATGGGAATGTGGTAACCACTGTTAGTTTGTTATTGTCTTTACTTAAACTCTTGTATTGTTTCAACAATTTTGTTAGATTTGGTTTTGTTCTGTCTTGTTAGATTTTACTGTGTCTGGTGGTATACACAGAAATTCTGAACATAATGGGATGTATTAATGTAATCATGATTTGTTTTCTATTTTCTAATTTTAAAGACTTTTAATGCTTTTATTTGTTTGTTTCATTGGTTTTATTCTGTATTGGTTTTTTTATTTTATTATGTGTGATGTTGTGGACAGCTATTTTGAAGAAAATGAGACATTATGATAACCAGTACTGATTTCCCACCATTTTGTTTTAATTATTCTTTTGTTTGATTGGTTTTATTATGTTGTATCTTGCTTGATTTTATTATGTATGATAATTTGTATAACTGTATTGAAGAAAATGAGACATTTGTAGTAAGCATCTTTCATTTCCTGTTATCTAGTTTTGAAGACCTGTAATGCTTTCATTTTTTTGATTAGTTTATACTATTCTGTTTTGTTCACTATTGAGTGTGAAGGTAGAGACAGATATTTCAAAGAAAACAAAAGACATTATTGTATTCACTTTAGATTTCCTGTTCCCATGTTTTGAAATTCTGTTTTTCTTGCATTGTTCTGCTCTCATTTGCTTTGTTCTGTTCTGTTTTGTTTTATTCTCTTTAAAGTAAAAAAATAATGTAAGTTATTTTGGTAGAATATTAAGCATGAATGAGTACAGGAATACTTACATTGGAAAAATAAATTCATGGATTGAAAGTCAAAGGATGAAAAACAATACTTCATGTGACAGGAACCCAGAAAAAATCAGGGGTACCAATTCTATTTGCAGATAAAGTGAACTTCAAGGCAAAACTGATCAATAAAACATGGAAAGTCACTACATAATTGTTGAAGGAAAACTCCAAGAGGTAAAGATAACAACTATAAGTGTATAGGCACCAAATACTGAAACACTAAATTATACAAAACAAATATTAACAGATGTGAAAAATCAAATAAACAATAACACAATGGAATGAGGAAACTCAATACTGCAATGTCACAAATCCACAGATCAACCAGATAAAAAATTGACAGTGATGCGTCAGAAATAAACCAAACTTTTGAATTAATAGACATAATAATTGTCTGCAGAGTTTTCCACTCAACATCAGAACACACATTTTTCTCAGCTATGCATAGAACATCCTCAAAATCCAGACCACATGCTAGCTCATAAAACATGCTTAATAAATGCAAAGGAATTTATCATATTATCAGATATAGTATAATGAAGTTGGAAATCAATGGCAAATACCACATAAAAACATTGAAATTAAGTAAATCCCTAATGGAAAACTAATGGATCATGGATGAAATTAAAGGAGATACTAGAAAGTTTTTAAAATTAAATAATGCCTATGCAACATAGCAGAACATATAGAATGCATTAAAAGAAGTCCTATGCAGGAAATTTATAGTGACAAACACTCACATCAGGAGCACAGAAACATCTCAGATAAAGTACATATTTTTGATCCTTGATCTTCAAAAAAAAAATGAATTAAGCCCATAGCTCCTACAAGGGAGGAAATCAAAAAGTACAAAGCAGAACTTATTCTAATTGAAACTGAATAACAATACAAAGATTCAATTAATTGAAGGGTTCATTCTAAGAATAAATAAATTGAACAAATTTCTAGTCAATTTTATCAAAAAAGGACAGAAAAGATTCAAGTTCATGCAAGGATGAATGAAAACAGTGAAACCACAAATAATCCTGAAATAAAATCAAAAGATAATCAATACCTTATTTGAAAACCTCTTCTGTAATATGATGAAAAACCTGAAAGAAATGGACAGATCCTTACATTCATATGAATTAATAAATGCATATAAATCAAAAAGATATAAAAATTCTAAATAATCTGTTTTTAAGCTTTGAAGCTGGAATCTCACCACCCATAAAAGGCTGAAGCATGATCACTCCAAGAACAAAGAGCACCTGGGGAAAACCACATGAAGAGGTTGCTTCAGCCAAGAGAACACAGGATGCCAAAACAATCTGAGGAGTGGGTTACTAGGACAAGAGGGTGTCATGTAACATTAAGTTGCTGAAATGTTTAAATAAATGCTCCTGCAGTGAGGGGCCAGTACCTCCCATCAGTAGGATAAGGACTCCACTTGGTCCTTAACTCCAAGAACCTCAGGAGCCGCATGGGTCATGGCACATGGCAATAATCTAATATCAGTTTATGAAACTTAAGATTTAATTCAAAACCTACCAACAAAGAAAAGCCCAGGTCCTGATGGATTTATTGCTGAATTCTACAAGAAATTTAAAGAAGATCAAATGCTACTCAGCAAATCTTTTAATAAACTCAGAAGAAAAACAACACTGGATGCAAGTATTATCTCTATACTAAAACCAGTGAAAGATCCAACCAACAAACAGAAATATAAACTGGTCTTTCTAATTAATATAGATGCAAAAATATGTTATAATATATTGGAAAATAGAATGCATCAAATCTTCAAAAATATTACCTACCATGATCAAGTAGGATTCATTCAATGTGTGGAAGGATGGTTCACAAATCAATAAAATATACCATGTAAACAGAGTCAAAGACAAAACTCAAACAATGATTTAAATTTTATTTAAAAAAAAGAAAAAAAAACAACCAAACGAATCAGAAAAAAGTGTAGCAATAATACAGTATTCCAAAGGGAGAAAAGCAAAGAAAAACAAAAAAAATCAGTAAGAAATAACTAGTTGATAAGTTACATACTGTCATCTTGGAAATAGTTTTTCAAGTTACAAAATTAAAGCCTAGAAAGTAGACATTCCAATGTAGACATTAAACTGTTAACAGTTCTGATCAACAATCTAACAAAAATAGTAATATGGTCATCTATCTTACACATTAAACATATATGCAGTTATACACTATAGAGCACTTCTTATTCCTCTCTTTTTTACAGTAGCAATTATGCATTTTGGGTTTTGTTACTCCTAAATTTCTTATTACTTTATACACTAGAGACATAATGTGATATTTATAAATATGATTCTTATTTATTTCACTAATAAGAATAGTAATAATTTGTCTGCACTTCACTAAGAAGGTATCAAGATTATACATTTTCATAGCTGAGTAATATTCCATTGTGTAAAAATACCACATCTTTTTCATCCACTCTGCAGTTGATGGTCATCTTGGTTGTTTTCAAGATTTAGCTATTACAAGTTTTGCTGCTATGAACATGGGTGCACATATATCACTGTGATATGAACTTTTCAGTTCCTCTGGGAAAATACCCAGGAAAGAAATAGCTGGGTTGAATGGAGCTTCCAATCCTAGTCTTCTAAGAATTCTGCATATTGATTTCCATAGTGGTTGCACAAGTCTGCAAACCCACCATAAGTGGAACAGTGTTCCTTTTTCCCTGCAGCCTCGTCAACTTTTGTTATCAGTTGATTTCTTGATGGCAGCTATTCTTTCAGGAGTGAGATGATATCTCAATGTTGTTTTAATTTGCATTTCTCAAATGACCAGTGATGGTGAATATTTCTTCATGTATTTTTTTTGCCATTTGTATATCTTCATATGAGAATTGTGTGTTCATCTCAGATGCCCATTTTTGGAGAGGGTCTTTGAATTTGGGAGGCTTGATATATTTCAATTCTTTATATGTTCTTGATATAAGTCCTTTGTCTGAGGGGTTGCTGGCTAAAATTCTTTCCCATTCTGTGGGTTTTCTTTTCACTCTGATGGTGATTTCTTTTGAAGTGCAGAAACTTTTCAACAATATGAGATCCCAGTTGTTGATTCTCTAAAGCATTTCTTGTGCAGTCTGCGTTTTGTGCATGAATTCTCTGCCTATCCCTATGTCTTCAAGATTTCTACCTACCTTATTTGCAGTAGATGTAGTGTTTCTATTTTAATCTTTAGGTCTTTGATCAACTTAGACTTTAGTTTTGTGCATGGTGATAAGCAAGTATCTACTTTCAGTTTTCTGCATGTGGAGAGCCAATTTTTCCAACACCATTTATTAAAGAGGCTATCCTTCCTCCGTGAACATGTTTAGCCCCTTTGTCAAATATTAGGTGGCTGAGTGAACTTATACTTGTATCTTCTAATCTGTTCCATTGATCCTCAGGTCTATTTCTTTGCCAATATCATGCTGATTTTATCACTGTGGCTTTGTATTACAGTTTCAAG
>PVJX010011579.1:0-53079 GCA_004027295.1 Dolichotis patagonum | reverse complement strand
ATATATATATATATATACATGACATCAGACTTAAAATATCTATATATAGTTTTAAAATATTTTAATTGTACTCATATTACCATTTGGCATATGAACTCATTTTCTCTCTTCAAAAAATGTGAGTATGTGTTTGTGTGTATGTACCCATGTTCAGATAGAGAGACAGACAGAGAGACAAACAGTGAAGAGGGATGGAGGGAGCCAGAGAGGGAGAAAGGGAGTGAGGGAATAAAAGAGATGAGAGAAGAGGAGAGGAGAGAAGGGAAGGGGAGGGGAAGGGAAGAGACAGGAAGTGGAGGGAAGAAAGGGAAGGGAAGAGAAGGGAAAGGAAGGAAAGGGAAGGGAAGGGAAGAAGAGAAAGAGAGAAGAGAAGAGAAGAGAAGAGAAGAGAAGAGAAGAGAAGAGAAGAGAAAAGAGAAGAGAAAGAAGGGAAGAGAAGAGAAGAGAAGAGAAGAAGAGAGAAAAAAAGAAAAAACAGAAAGAGAAAGGAGTTTAGATTTAGATGTATGAAGTACTTTATTCTGCATTTTTACTGTAACAAGTAATTAATTTTTCTTCTATGGGAATTCGTTGAAAACAGTTTTATTTTCAGAACTTTTAAATTGTAGAAATCAATAAATTGAAGAAATACTTCAAATAGTTTTTCTGATTATAATGAATATATTGAAGAGGTCTGAAATAATTGTATCTAGTACGAACACTTGCTTACCATTTTGAAGCAAGAATCTGGGGGGTTTTTTTGTGGTGGTGGTGTTTTTTCACATATAAACTCTGTCCCCTAATGTCCTTACAAGGGATATAATTGTTTTAGCCTCTTCTATGTAAGAGAAAAGTAAGACACTAGCAATTACATTCATACAACTAGTGCAATTATATTAATGAATGGGTAAATCTATGTCACATTGAATTCAATCTGAAAATAATTCTCTGGTTTAGTAGTATATAAAATACATTGTTTAAAGATAGTTTAAGTGCATTCACTGGTGCATTTCAGGACTTTTTCCCATTCTTACCTTTAATTTCTTTATCATTTTTGAACCATCTTATATCGGCTGCAGGCTTGCTGCCAGATGTTTTACAAGTCAGCTGCATCAAGTCTCCTTCCATCACTGGTGATGAAAATCCACTAATTTGTGGTTTCTCAGGAACACCTGAAATGAAAGCCAGCGTGTGACAAACATTGATATTAACTTCTGCATAATAGACTAAGCTTTCAGATATGCATGCGTACTGAAACTTATAAAGTAGTTTGTAAAATTAAATTTAAAATTTTATTTGCAGAAATTCTGTGAACATTTTAAAAACAATTCCTCAATGCATAGTTGTTTTAGCAGTATAGGGATTTAAGAAGGTAGATTTTAGTGAAGAAAACAATCTGGAAAATACATTTTTTTCTTAGCAAACTATAATTTAATTTATACAGCCCCCTTCTGTCTTGATTTTGTAATTTTGAAAACTTAAAATGTTTTGTTATAACCTACATACTATGTTCAAGAAAATGAATTTTCAAGTAAAGGATTCATCAACAATCACAAGTCTCCTACTGCCCTTGCTCATTCTTCTAAAGTACAGAATGATTATTTTTGTCCTTTATCTAAAAATGCAACTGCAGTTTTTGGAAGCATGATGTACATCATTATTATAATGATGATTAATAATAATTAACTTATTATTATTATTATTATCAAACTCAGGGCCTCAGACTTCCCGACACTGGCCACTGAGCTACATCCCTAGTCTGATATTTATTATTTTTAATCCAAGATTTACTACTTTTTCTTGTTCAGATAACCAAAAGCAGACGACTAATACATATAGATAGCTCATGGTTGATGTAAAAAATAGAATTTCACACATTTCCTGGGCAATATTATTTAGTTGTCACAGTTGAGGCTTATTATGATTTCTTAAAAAATTATTCAGTAATAAAGGCAGACTAATACTTTCCTTATGTTATTCATTTCAGTTCTGAGAATATTAAAATATAACAATGTTGGGAAACACCAATATGAGCAATATGATGTGATACAACAGCAACAACAAAGATAAATGATAAATCAACATATTCCATAAAAAGCTAGTTGGAAATTTTGTCTTCATCTTTATATTGTCTCTGTGATCTTTAATTTTTTTCAAACTATCTCATACCTCTTTTAATAAACAATTCAGCAATTATCTATGCTTTGAATCCCAAGTTGGTTTTCTACAGAAAAATACATTAACTCTAGGCAGTTATTATCCTAAAATATTCCATTGTAGTGAGTATATTTTGTTCATAATGACAAACTTGTGAAGATTTTCATAAAATAGTCCCTATGCAACTTGTCACAAAACAAATTTCATACCCTAAGCACAAAACCAATTCAGTCACTGGATTAGCTTTACTATTCTCTCCCAAAAGAGCAGTGTGTATCAGTCCTTTTTCATAGAATGTTGTGCCGTATCTTAAAAAAGAAAGCAAGCTAGAGGCACAAAAAAATCAATCTTTAAATTCCTCTAACTTGTTCAGTACGCAGGTGTGTTTCAGTGAACTGCAGCAATTTCGGCTGATTGGGGCACTGACGTCTGTGGGATCACAGGGAGTGCCGAGCTGCAACTTTATTTCCTCAGAATCTCTATGAATGTATTGCTTTTTCATGTCACTATAACCTTTTAGAAAATGGCCTAATACTTAGAGAATAAAAGCTCAAAGAAGCTACAAGCTGCATGCACAAGTGACTTGATGTGCTTCATTTAGAATTCAGAAAACATGATTTTAGGGGGAAAAAAAGACACATGGAAATGTCAGGGGCATGAAAATGCACTAAATTACACAAACAGGTCATTTTTGAAAGCCACAGGTTATCAGGATGACCCCATCAGGTGACTTAGGTGATAAAATGAAGCAGCACAAGATAGCTCACTGTGCTCTTTATTCTGTCACTCAATAAAGGAATAATAATGCACACAGTATATGGATGATTTCATAGAAAAAAAATTAACTGGAAATCATGAAAACAGGTGTCCGTTGCTAGTTATGAATAAAAGGGCTATGTACCTTCCAGCAAGCATGTAAGGGTCTACAATTCCTTTGGTCCATTTATAAAATGAAGAATGTGGCCAAATTATTTTTAAATACCTATTATTATAATGTAGAGACAAAAAATTAGAGAATATCTTTGAATACAACCTTAAACATGTCTTTTCCTATTGAATCGTGTTGCTATAGTTGTATGCATCACTCTACTTTGTGATTCTGTGGTGTTAGCCACTTGCACTTACCCAGAACAGTGAGATAGGCCTTGGAAGTTTTGACAGGCATTGTAAATAAGGAACAAGTGTACTGTCCTTCGTCAGAGAGAGACACGTCACTGACACTGATACTCAGTTCATGCCAGGAAGCCCGGACCAGCTCGATCCTATTGTCCCTCAAAGCTGGAGAGAGAAAGTATTGAAAATGTGAGTAACACCTTTAGAAATAGTCAGTAATTTAAACTATGGATTTTAACATGATAAGATAAGCATTATATTTGGATATATTTATATATATATTGCCTTTTGAAACCACTAAAGGAGTGTTTCAATGTATTGAAAAGTTTTATCAGATACTTAAAAATCAAAGTAGAATTAAGTGTTCCTTAATGTTCTCAGAAATAAGTTTTTAATTAAATGATTACATCTAGTACAATACTTTGGATGAGGTGAGGATGGTGATAATAAAAATAGCTTTCTTTCACTTAGCTCTTTCTTCGTATGCCAATGACAAGAAAGACTATGAGCAAACTGGATTCACTTTTGTGGGCAGAAATTTTAGAAAATATGATTGCAATAAGTTTTCTAAAACAACAAGAAAAAATAATCCCATATTAAAAGTCTCTGCCACACTGTGGGTATAGCTCAGAGACAGGACACTTGCTTGGCAAGCATGTGGTCCTACATGAAATTCCCAGCTAAAAAAAAAGTCATTGCCACTGTATTTGTTGAACTGCACTTAAGCCAGATTTGACATTGAATTGAAAAGCATCCGTAAGCTACTTTCTGTTTAAATTTTCTCTGACTGGTTAGTACACTCTGTGTTTGCTTGTTCTTTATGCAAATAACTTTCTGTCCCAGTACACTTGATTCACCGAATATTGTTTAGACTCTTTTAGAATTATGAATCTCTTGATTAATTTTACGGGAGAAATAAAAAATGTTTAACTGCCATAAAGTGCTTCATTAAGTACAGCTATTAAAGCTGGAATTAAGCAACAGACTACTAAGAGTACTCTGAAAGATAGAGAAGGAAGAGTTATTAGGGATGTCAGGACTGAGGAATACCACAGTGGGTACTAAAAAATAACAGTAAAAGATGGTTTAGCCCAGGCTTCTTTCAAACACAACTTACCAAAGCAAGGTGGCCCCAAGAAATGTATTTCCACTGCTCATCAGTGGGAGTCCCCCAGCAGCATCAGAAAAGACCAGCTCATGGACGAGTGCCCGAGGGAGAAATGCCTTTCCTCATCAGGCCTGAGGCGCCCTTTCCTCACCTAGACTCAATGTACATTGAACAGCAAGGCAGCGAGAGTGCTCTACAGTCAGCACCCAGCTGAGGAGATAAATGCTGCTTCTCATGGGCTAGAGAGTCCCTCTTTCTACCAAGATTCCCAGGTCGACTCACCTGAGGAAGCTACTCTGCCCTCAGCTGTGGTATTAGTAGAGATCAGAGTGACCCTCAAGTGGAGCTGCACAAGTCAATTAGACTAAATAGCTTAATAAAGTGTTTGAAATCAGTCAAATTGTTCTGAGAATTACATCCTGTAAATGTAAGTTAAGGCCCGTGTGTTAAAGCTACACAGTTCCTAGAACAGAAGGTTTAAATAGCATTTAGCATCTCCTAACATAATAACCAAAATGTCTAGGATAACTTACAAAGTCATTGATCATAACAAATACCTAGAAAACTATAACATAAATGAGAAAAGGTAATCAATATACTCCAATATTGAGATGAATCAGATATGGGAATTATCTGACAAAGGATTTCAGCTAGCCTCTGATAAAAATACATTAGCAAATCGTTAGTAATTATCTTGAAACATGAAAAAATAGAAATTATCAGCAAGAAAACTGTTATTAAATTCTAAGTCATACAAATAAAATTTCAATAGCCAAAATAAAGTTCTCCTGAAGTGGTTCAATAACTCAATGGAGATTACAGAAGACACAATCAGTGAATTTAGTTACAACAGTAGAATTCACTGAATCTCAGTAACTGAAAGAAAATAAGATGAAAAATAAAAAAGGAAATTACCTGAGAGATACTAGGAAATATGAAAGGCAACAAAAAGATATCCATCACTGGTAAGCAGAGTTGCAGAAAGAGAAAAGAAGGAAAATGAGGTTGAAAGAGTACTGAATGAAAGTCACTGAAAATTTTCCAAATTTGGTAAAAGACAAAAATGTATGGAATCAAGAAAGTGGGAGAAACTCAAATAAGAAAAATCCAAAGTCTATTTCAACTTACATAAATGAAAAGAAATTTCTGAAAATTAAAGAAAGCAAAGAGCTTTAAAACACCTTAGTGAAGGACCTATTATGTAAAGGAGCTAAACACAAATAATGTTAATTTGAAATCATGGAGGTCAGGGGAAGGGGCGAATTTTTCAAATACTGAAAGAAAATAATTACTATGTATTCCTTACTTAGGAATCACAGGAAAATAAAGATATTCTCAGATGAAGTAAAACTAAGAGTGTTCATTGCGGGCAGACCTGCCTTCAACACTGATTAAAGTACATCAAGCAGAAGAGACGAACAAAGGTAACTTAGAGCAACAGAAAGAAGAAAGAAAAGAGGGACAATGGTAGAATAAACCTAGGAGTAAATGCTCACCTTCTCCAAGGTTTGTAATTTATATGGTAAATGAAACAAAAATAATATTATCAACTGATATGGTGTTCCACATAGAGAAGGAATACTCCGGCCAAATAAAAAGGGAGGTGCTGAAAAAGACCTAAGGAAGTGAGGTCTCTATATTCAAAGTGATAAAACCTTCCTACTCAAACAATGTGACAAATCACATATGTACAGAAACGTGACAAAAGTATCTGATGAATTTTTAAAATTAAAAATATAATGAAAGGTATGTTGTCATTAATTTCCCTCAAAATATACAGTTCTGGTTCAAAAACACCGATCCCTTTGCTCTCCCCACTTTTTGAAACGGTTCTGGAAGTTCTTTCATGAGTGTCTTTAGGAGACAAGATAAAAAAGTACAGCGAACGTTGTTGCTGAGTGCCATCCAGCAGAAAGGCGGGCTGGTTAACACGTTAAAGCGTGTGCTTATCCTCTTCACTCACTAGATCCGGCACCAAGCGACTTCTGAGTCTTCCTCAAAGTAAAAATGTCCACGAACGGCAAATGCTTTAAATTGATTAAGACATAGAGGTAGCACAAAAGACAAATCGAAGACATTCATGAAAGTGGCAAGAAGAGAATCTGCTCAAAGTGAAGGAGGGTTATTATGTAAAGGATTGATAACCAATGTATTTTGCAGTAATAATTGTTTTAATTTAAACATGTTTTTAAACTTTATCTCCTGTATTGTAAACCCAGGTCAGTCACTATGAAAAGACTGCCAAGTGATACATTGAAAAAATATAAGCAAACCAAGATCACAATGTTTTCCAATTACAAACTTGTAGAAATAGAAAACAGACCAGTGATTGCCGAGGGGCAGGGAATAGTAACAGGCAGAGCGATGTGAGCCTGTTTGCAAAATAGCGCGAGTCCCTGTGTGAGAGACCTGTCCTGTGTCTTGGATGCTGGGGAACAAAGGCAGATACACATGTACTAATGCACGTATGTGCACATGTATGAGCATGAGTGACATGCACACACACAAACTCACAAAAATGCATACACGTGAAACTGGCAAAAACAAACAAGATTAGTGAACTATTTTAGTATTTATTTCTTAGTTGTGGTATCATTTCACAGTTTTCAAGCTGCTATTTGGGGGCAAAGTGCATGAGAACTCATATTATTTCTTATGAATCTACAATTAAAATCGAATTTTTAGGAAGTATGTACATTTGAAAAGAGTAATGGGAATGGTTAAAATATCAAAGCATAAAATTCATTTCTATGTATTTATTATACAAGAGAATCTCAAATGTCAAATATTTTAAAATTACCTGTACCTTCCTTGGGTAGCTCATGAGAAGAGTGATTATAAAATACATATTAGAGAAAATTCTAAAATTTTATGACACTTTTATATCCTTAAGAAATCATCCCCTGGAAAACTCAAATAACAAATATCTAAATGATTGTAGTTTCTTGGCTGTCATTTATTTAAACATTAATTTTGCAAGGATACAAATACAAAAATTTTTATTCTAGTTTTACTGGTTATGGAAAGTAAAGTGGGTGTGGTTATGACTGCAGTTGTAGCTCCAGTAGGATATAGCAGACATCTTTCATAAATGTGCACTTTATACTCTGTCTCTAATGTGCCATAATTAATTCATTGTTCAGTTGCCCAGAGAAAACACTGAGAAATAAATTTGCCATGTTCATAATAGGAACTAATGCTATATTAACCACTTTCAATTCTATGATTTACTAATAATAGGTTTATCTTATATAATATATTCATATATCTAATTTTCATAATTTAATATGTTATATTCTAAATATAACTTTATCTTATATATCTGCATGTGTTTACACTATATTTCATTTTTAAAGTGGTGATCTAAAGGAAAAACCTCAAGCCATGCCATAATAATATATGAAAAAATCACAAACCCTACCTCTTAGTGCAATTTTATTTCTGGTAACACAGATCCCACTGACGAAAGAACTTAACAGTTTTCAGTGAAATGTGAGAAAAAAAATTTAACTTTCTTTAGGCCAAACTATTTTGCAGAAACTATAGTCACAATGGATTACTCAATGCATATAAACATAAAACTGTCATAATTGAATAATTTTTAATGCATATAAATATGAAATTTTCATAATTTAATAATTTGTAATGCATATAAATATAAATCATAATTGAATAATTTGTATGAAACAGATTTAAAAACATTCGATCAAATGACTTAGTTCAAACCTGTATGAGATTTGGTTTCTGATAGATACAAATGCTTGGTTCACTTTCACTCACTTTCCTCTTTGCATTATTATGCTGAATGATATCTTGTAGTAGTGCCTTAAATATATTTACAATGATGATATTAAAATATCTGCAGTTGGAATCTTGATGAAAACCTAAGTGTTTTAGCATCTGAAATATTTTAGCTGATCTAGCTTACCAAATCATATAATTCTTTCAGTTGTTTTAGAATTATTATTAGCTTTAAATAAGTAAATCTAATAGTACAGCACCTGAATTTTAATGTAAGCTTTGTTATTCATTAACCATATGCATTTGAGAGTTTTCTTAAATACTTCACTCTTGTTTGCTGTGTGGTAAGTGAAGATGATAATTGTTACATGTGAGTACAGTGATAAGAAATATGCCTTAGAATTTTAGAACTGATATATATGAATATATATTCAAAAATTGATAAGCAGAAGGAATCCCAGGAAAGAAGATACTGCTAAACTTGTTTCACTGATTATATATTACATAAATTTCTTTATAGTCCACTTGCTAAACAATAGAGATGACTCATTATTTTTGTTGTGTTAAGTATTTTAAGCAAACCATGTATCCACTGTGTGAATTCTTGCAAGTCTGTTAATATTTCTGTGTCATCTACTATTTACTCCAAAACAGCCTTTTAAGTATGAAGCATAAAAGAAAAACTTTAGTAGTCCAAGGAGATTACAGTATTAATCAGTGGGCTCACCATGGACAGGATACTTGTCTATCTCAGCACCCTGAGCCATCGCTATCTGCACGGTAGGTGTTCAGCAAATAGAACAGCTATAGAATTGAAACTGAGAACTAAACTCTGTCTATATATGATAAGAACAGAGTGAAAAAGAGCTGAGCTAGGAAGTCCTCTTCAATATTGCTCCTCATGGTCTCCATGGGAGAGAGGCAAAAAACAATAAAATAAAATAAAATAAAATAAAATAAAATAAAATAAAATAAAATAAAATAAAATAAAATATAAAAAAAATATTCTCATTGAGCCACTGTTGAGTATAAAAGAATTAGAAACATTCACTACATAAATTTTTATCCAAATGATAGTTCATTGGAGATAATTTGAAGTGAGGAGTTAGTGACCTTTGAAAATGCTGTCATTTTACTTTGCAATTTCTAAATGAACACCAAAGATAGTAGGTGATCAGAGAGTATATGCATTTCTTAACTTTTCTCAGAGTAATTCCCAAACAAATAATAAAGAAATAATTGTGATAGTCTCAATTGAAGTGAATTAAACCTTGTAAAAAGTTTCCCTTTTAAAACACAGAATCTTAATTGTTACTTAAATGGGCTTTTGAAATATAAATAAGAGCAATAACATTCTACTTAAATACCATTAAACTATTTCCCTAGGAATGAATAATTTAAGAGAAAGAGCAGCAATTGTAATAAAAGAATGAAAAAGAAGTGCTCACCTATTAGCGATTAAACATTAGTTAAGGCATTAAGTAGGCCATTGGCGGTCATACCTCATCAGCCATTAGGTGCCTTCCACCCATTGGTGAGGTGATTTCGTGGTTCTGAACTCCAAGTGCCTTAGAATTTAATCTCAGCAGCAAATAAGAAGCATTAACCAATGAGGATGAATCTATTAAATAGTTCTTAACTCTGGATAAAATTATTTTCTCAATATACCACTGATTCTAAATGGTTCATCAATCATACAAATGCATATTTGGAGTTGATGCTGCATAAAATAAAACTTCTAAAGTAATTACTTGTAGAATTTTACTCGCATTTGATACCCATTTACAAAAGTTACCAGCATACTTTATATGTTTTATATTAATTCATTTGAAATCAAATCGACTTAATTACAGTAGTCCTATCTAGCATTATTCATTCAAGAACCTACTAGCAGAGCAAGGGATGCAGCTCAGTGGCACAGCATTTGCTTACCATGCATGACATCCTTCAGTTAAATCCTCCTCATCACCACAAACACACATAAATATAAACCAAAACAGCACAAATGATTAAGAAATGGAGAATGTGTGTATACTCCATTCATAGTTTTATTTATAGACTTTCTTTCTTTTCTATTTATCGTAATAATGGTAGCATGTATTGCCATGAACTCTTCAAACATCTTTAGGTCGTTTTCCACTGACATATTTAAATGTAATTAAATAATGAATGAAATAAAGCTTGCTATAATGCAATCATTTTAAAGAGAATGCTACAATTTAATGGGAATAATTCTATTTTATATATTTTTTCTAATTTAATATATCATTATATATTATATATTACTTGAAGCTTACATAAATCAGGATTAACTTACACCTTTTGCATTACCCACAAGGTCTTACAGATGTCATGGTATAATAGATACTCCTTAGTAATTTTTTAATTAAAGTGAATACGTAGATTACCAACAGTTGGTGAAAATAATATATAATTTTACAAATTAATATTTTAGAAAATTGTGCATATTAACTGAATATTGTATTATACTGAATAAATAATAATTACATTTATATTTGTACATAATTATATTTCACTACACAGGAAGGGTATAAACAATATGCCTAAATAAAAATGATAAAATTCACTTCAGGTGTCATCTTGGCTACCTAAATTCTTAATGATAATATAATAAATGCATCAAAAGCATACCAATTCACATCTATAAGAGATAAAAAATAATAATCATTGCATATATTTAAACATTTGTAAAATACATGTTATTCTTAAAATAAGTTCCACATCAGGTATGAGGTAAAATTTTAAGAACCTTAACTTGCCAAATGTTATCATCTATGCCCGCCCAAAGCCTCATGTGGTCATTTGTGGGGTTTTCAGAGGTGGCTGGATGCCGAGCCTGTGATGCTGGGATTAAGTGTATGATGCTAGGAGCAAGGGTGTGTGATTACTTAGTCCACTGGTTGGTGGGTCTCAGTTCTGCCAGTGGTTGGATAATAGAAGCCCCTTCCTGGGTGTAAGTGCTGTGCACCCTAAGGGTGAGTGTCCTGGATAAAATATAATAGACAGAAAGAAGACTGCTGTGTTTGCTTGCTGCTTTTGCTGCTTCCTGAATCTTGCTTGCTGCTGTCTGCCTGCCTCGCTTTGCCATGGACTGTTGTTTCTCCTCTGCAATGCCTCCCTGCCGCATCACCCTGCCTTGGAGTCAGCTGATTATGGATTGAAACCTCTACAAACTGTGGACTAAATAAAACTTTTCTTTTTTAACTTACGGTGTCAAGTATTTTGTCTCAGCAATAAGCAAAGTAATTAAGATGCCACTTTTACTCTCTTGGTCTCAATGTCCTTTATCTCTACCTAGGTGTCCCCATTTGATTTTTATGCAGACTTTATGTGTGTGAATACAATAAGACAAGTTCTGCCTATGAGAAAGAGGTCTCTCAGGATGCTAAATTTAAAGCCTTTGATTCAGTAAGTCTTGTTTGGATTCCTGCTTCCTAAAAATGGGCTCCTTCTTCTGTTTCTGTTGTTTCCTAGTTACCCAGCTCTATGTTCTGCTGTTTTCTCAGTTTCCATAACCATGCATACAATGCCCGTGTCTACCCATGTTAGCTGCCTAACCTTTTCAGTCCCTACTGATTTCTCTAGAACTGATAAATAACCCTATTGATTCCTGTAATCCACGGGCTCCTGTTTTGTCAGGTGAAATTACTACATTAAAGACAACTTTTCTATGCAATAATAGAATGGTTTAACACCTAATTAGACTTGTACCCTAATAAGCCAGAAAGGAAATCAAAGCAGATAAATAGGTTATAAAATCTATAAAAGTGATATAGGAATAAAACTTAATTCTTGTTAGACTTTATATATGGAGTTGGTCCTTGTAAAATTGTGGCTCTAGATATTACAGAAGAGGTCAGATAAGAAAAGTAATCTAGCTACTTGTATTCTTATTATCAAAATGTTGCTTTACTCATTAATAGCCCAACAGAAACGTATTTACTATACTAAAATGTTTGTACCAGTTATAATAATACCACGGAGTACCACTTAAAAATACACAAAGTATCAAACTGTTAAATCTTTTTCTCTTTTGAGATTTAAAATCATGCAACATAAAACAATCTGAATAAATCTTCTGGAGAATTGGTTAAAAGTAACCCTTTGCTCCAGAGACACTCTTTGGCTTACTGGGTCTCAGCCTGGACTGAAACCATAGAAACCAGAGTTTCAGAATAGAAATGTGAGCAGAACGTAAACAATAAATCGGAAACTGTGTCACTCTTTGAGGAAAGTTTTTCAGCAACAGAATCTTGATCTTTTTGGAAAGGTTCAGCTCTTCTTAATTCAAATATGTAAAAACATAAAGCCTTTACTCTCCTTGTAGTTCTTTTAATCACTTACTATTAAACATTTGACCAAGAGAGATCTTGTCACATGTAAAATACACCAAAATTTAATAAAATCAGGTAGGAAAAATTTAATATGTTTGAGGAATAACTACAAATTCTATGTTACTTTCTACTTTCCTGTGTGTTGCCTTTGCTGAAGCCTAACCATCCCACAGAGGTCCTCAAAACCTGCCCTAGGACAGCGCCTCCACTCTTTCACCTTACTGAATTTTAAAGACCTAAGTCTATGCATATAGTATTATCTCTTCTATAAGATTATGTTTAAACTGTCATGTAATAGAAGGTAGAAATATCTTAAATTTTTTATTTTTCTACTCTATGTTTCTGTTCTCTCTGAAAATACCTCATAGGTTACAACTATATGAGCATTTTTTCAACTATGGCAAGCAAAAATTCTTTAATTAAAGGCATTTATTTTCTCTGCAGGTTCCTAGGTCACACTTCTCACTCAAAATAATATACATTAATATACTGCTTTCTTGCTAAATCCTTCTGTCCACCCCAAATCAGTTTTACTTCTTGTTTTTGGGGTGCTATAGTGAGAATTCTACAATGCACCTTGTACAGATAGGTGCTGACTAGGAAACTTCTAGATAAAGAGATTCTTGGGGAGGTGATTGGATTGTCAGGCACAAAAATAATCAATGTGTTAACACACTGATGAGTGCAGAGCAGGATGGCTCACTAGGTGACAGGGCCTGGTTAGAAAAAGTTGGTTGTGGGCATGGGACCTGGGGATATGTTTGATCTGCAGTTCTCTCTGGCACACTTCTTCCCCAGCACTCGGCTATCAGGCTGTCATGAGCTGAGAAATCCTTCATCATGCTCTTCCG
This sequence comes from Dolichotis patagonum, assembly GCA_004027295.1. NCBI lineage: Eukaryota > Metazoa > Chordata > Mammalia > Rodentia > Caviidae > Dolichotis > Dolichotis patagonum. The sequence continues at coordinate 39,775 of PVJX010011579.1, read as the reverse complement.
CAATGATGTCTCTGTCTTGGATCCAGTCACCTATGTACTGAATCCTATGAAACTCTAAGCTAATATCAACCCCTTTCTCTTTAAGCGGAATGTGTCAAATGTTTTGTTTTAGCAAAATTGACTGATACAGAACTTAATCACTATTTGTTCTATCAATGAGGGGTTAAAGCTAAATTTTATCTGGTCTGTTATTTGCATGCTGATATGTACCTTTTACTTTAGGCCATGGCTATGTCTGACAACTTCTCAGCTGTGTATGAGATCACTTTCTATTGCCAAGAGTTATTAACACGGTCCTCTGCATAATAACAATTTTCTCTATTTAATAAGTGAGTGAACAAATGAAAATAACAGGTAAATAAATAAAACAGCAGTTTTTTTCTAATGAATCATTTCATAGAGATACAATATTAAATGTGTTATTAAAAAGATAAGTCAGTGACTTGAAAATTTTATGTTCTATTTTTTGTACTTGAGATACATCATTTTGTACAATAGATTGAGAAAAAATTTCTTACTCCTGATTTTTATGATCTAAATCTTTAGATTATTAGTTTCAGCTATATAGTACCAAAATATACTCAGGAGAAATTAAAATATGTGATAATTTCATAAGTTGTGTCAGAAAATTTCTTCTTTTTTCTATGACTCCATTCTGATTTGTCTATATTTAAGCATATTTTTAATTATTACATTTCAGGAGACAGGATATTGGTTGAGGGCTTCACACATGCAGGCAAGTATCCCACCATATTACCAGCCTTGAATTGTCTTTTATTTTGAGACAGGCTTACGCTAAGCTCCCCAGGTTGAAAAAAGTTATCTTATTATTGATGGTGACCCATACTTTTAATAATCTATTGATTCAGACATTGCAACTTTTTCTCCCTTAAAGATAATGAATATCCCTATTTGACCACATCATATGTCAAAATTATTTTGTGAAGACACATCAATTTGAATCCTATTTGATATCTTAATTAACATAGTTTTCAGTGACCTTATGATATAGATTTGCTTTTCAGTGTTTTAAATATTTAGGGCTCCATTGCTCCATTTCATAAGGCAGATTTTTATTTACAGTAAAAAACTGCTCAACTTAGTTAATGGAGGGTATTGTACTTTACACAAATGTCAGAGACATATGCTTCTATCCTCAGTTTGGCACTGTGAAAACATTCTAGGTAAACAAGACACGAGCATGAACAGCATTAATACTAGAGTCCTGAAAGGACACTTCTCAGTTTAGTTCTCATTCCTTATTTAGAGCCATAATGCAAAGTGGATGGAATATGTACTCTAGCTAAATGCTGTGGGAGGAGGTTAGTGAATTCTAGCCTTTTCAGTCATGCCAATGTGAACCTATTTATATTACTACACTGAAAATTTCTGTTTCTATAAGAAAATTATACTGCCAGTGGTTGAGTTCATATCCACACCCCTAGGACAGGGGATTGTGCCCCAGGGGTTCTGCCAGCCCCAGTTCTCCATGCCCAGCTTCCACTTCTCAATTAAGGGAGCCAAGAGTCTTCAGGGGAGCTGAGACCGCTCCAGGAGCTGAGGGTGCAGGAGGTGATTCGTCACTCACCCAGAGGAAGCTTTGGAACACCACTCAAACCAAGGAAATAAAGAAAAATGACAAAGGGAAAGAACAAAAGGCAGGCTCAAATCTCCAGCCCATCCCAAGAAAGCCTAGGAGCCATGTACAATAGAAGAAAATAGAAGCCATACACCTGAAATGACTGAAATGATATCAACTGAAATAAAGAAGCAACTAGGGGAAGCTATGGAGAGATTCAAATCAGAAATAATTGCCCAGGTAAAAGAAGAAATGATAAAAGCAATGAAAGAAATAGTGAACACATCTAGTAAAGACACAGCTAAAAAATTAGAGGAACCAAGCAAACAGATAGAATCCCTGAATGAACACTATAAGAAAAAAGCAGAATACATAAAGCAGATTCAAAGAGATATACAGGAAATCAAAATTTCTATTGAAAGCTGTCAAAACCGCCTCAACGAAAGTGAAGATAGAATTTCAGACCTTGAAGATAAGATCACAGCTAGTGAACAAGAAAGGAAAGATATTTGAAAAATAACAAAGAATCAGGAAATAACAATTCAACAGCTGCAAGATTATGCAAAGAAAAATAACATAAGATTAATAGGGATAAATGAAAAAGAAGGGGATAGCCCAAATGATATCAAGAGGATCTATGCAGAAGTAATAGCTGAAAACTTCCCAAACATGAGATGGAAGCTGACATTTGGATTAGTGAAGCATATAGAACTCCAAATAGCCATAACCAAAACAACACTACACCCAGACACATAATAATCACCATCCCAGAAATCCACCATAAGAACAGAATACTAAAAGCTGTTAGAGAGAAAAGACAGGTCACCTATAAAGGAATACCTATCAGAATCACAGCAGACTTCTCAACACAAACAATGAAGTCAAAAAGAGCATGGAGTGAAGTATTTCAGATTCTAAAGGAAAACCACTTCCAACCCAGACTAACAAACCCTGCAAAACTGTTCTTCAAAATGGATGGTGAAATAAGATACTTCCATGACAAAGAACAGCTGAAAAACTTAATGACCACCAAACCAGCCCTACAAGGAATACTGAAAGATATTCTAAATACACATAGGATAAAACCACCAAGCAAGACACAGTTAAACAGAATGGAAAGCTAAAGATACAACAGCAGAAAGATAACATGTCAACAACAAACCAATATATAACAGTTATAACCATTAATGTAAATGGCCTCAACTCACCAATCAAAAGAAACAGACTGGCAGAATGGATCAAGAAACAAATCCAACCATATGCTGTCTATAAGAAACCCATCTTACCCAAAAGGAAACCCATAGACTGAAAGTCAAATAATGGAAAACAATACTTTACGCAACAGGAAATCAAAAAAAGTGGGAGTAGCTATACTGTTTGCAGACCATGTGAACTTCAAACCAAGAATGATCCAAAGAGATAAACAAGGTCACTACATACTAGTTAGGGGAAAACTTCAAGAGGAATGGATAACAATCTTAAATATATATGCACCTAATTCCAGAGCACCTAGCTATACAAAGCGAATATTAACAGAAATGAAAAGTCAAATAAGCAATAACACGAGATATTAACAGGTCATTGACACAAAGGGAGAGATCAGCTAGACAGAAAATCAGCAAACAAATAACAGAACTGAATCACACCTGTGAACAAATGGACTTGATAGATAAATATAGTTTTCCATCCAACAACATCAGAATATATATTATTCTCAGCAGTACATGGGACATTCTCTAAAATAGACCATATACTAGCCCACAGAACATATTTAAGTAAATGGAAAAGAATTGAAATTATCCCATGCATGTTATCAGATCATAGTGCCATGAAACTAGAAATTAACAATAAAAGCAACTGCAAACACCTCACAAACACATGGAAACTGAGTAATACACTCTTGAGGAATCAGTTGGTCACGGAGGAAATTAAAGAAGAAATTAAACAATATCTAAAAGCAAACGAAAATACAAACACAACTTACCAGAATTTGTGGGATACAATTAAAGCAGTCCTCAGAGGAAAATTTATTGTACTGAGTTCCCACATCAAGAAGACAGAATGAACACAAATAAACAACCTGATGAGACAACTCAAACTACTAGAGAAAGAAAAGCAAGCCAAGCCCAAAGCCAAAAGAAGGGAGGAAATTATAAAGATCAGAGCAGAAATTAATGCAATAGAGTCTAAGAAAACAATTCAAAGAATCAATAAATCAAAGAGTTGGTTCTTTGAAAGAATAAATAAAATTGATAAGCCCCTGGCAAACCTTATTAATAAAAGGAAAGAAAAAACTCAAATTCATGCAATAAGGAATGAAAAAGGTGAAATTACTACAGACTCCATGGAAACATAAAAGATCATCAACACCTATTTTAAAACCACTACTCTCATAGATTCGATAACACAGAAGAAATATATAGATTCCTAGATACATATGAACTACCGAAGCTGGATCAGGAATATGCAAAACTGCTGAATAATCCAATTTCTATTACTGAAATTGAAAATGTAATTAAGTCCTTGCCAACAAAGAAGAGCTTAGGTCCAGATAGATGGACTCACTTCAGAATTCTACAAGAAATACAAAGAAGACTTGATTCTGACACTCCTCAAACACTTTAATGAAATTGAAAGGGAAGCAATTCTACCTAAGTCATTCCTGGAAGCAAATATTACTCTAGTACTGAAACCAGAGAAAGACCCAACTAAAAAAAGAGAACTATAGGCCAATCTCCCTAATGAACATAGATGCAAAAATTCTCAATAAAATATTAGCAAACAGGATGCAGCAAATCATCAAGAAGATTATTCACCCTGACCAAGTGGGATACATCCCAGGAATGCAGGGATGGTTCAACATACGTAAATCAATAAATGTAATCCATCATATCAATAGAGCCAAAAGTAAGAACCATATGATCATTTCTATAGATGCAGAAAAAGGATTTGATAAGGTCCAACACTCATTCATGATAAGAACCTTACAGAGAAATGGAATAGAAGGTCTTTATCTCAATATGTTAAAGGCCATCTATGACAAACCAATAGCCAGCATCATATCAAATGGCCAAAACCGAAATCCTGTAACTTAAAATCAGGCACAAGACAAGGATATCCCCTATCACTGCTCCTATTAAACATAGTACTGGAAATACTAGCCAGAGCAATCAGCAAGAGAGAGAAATAAAAGGAGTAAAGATAGGAAAAGAGGAAGTTAAATTATCATTATTTGCAGATGACATGATACTTTACATAGAAGACCCCCAAAACTCCATTGAAAAACTCCTAGATACACTGAGAGAGAAATAAGAGAAGCCACACCCTTCACACTAGCATCCAAAAAAATGAAATATCTAGGAATTAATCTCACTAAAGAAGTAAAAGAGCTATACAAGGAAAATTATAATACCCTGAAAAAGGAAATCGAAGAGGACCTCAGAAAATGGAAAGAGATCCCCTGTTCCTGGATAGGAAGAACAAACATTGTGAAAATGGCCATTCTCCCAAAATTACTATAAAGATTCAAAGCAATCCCAATCAAAACACCACTAACATACCTCAGAGATCTAGAGAAATCACTCCTAAAATTCATCTGGAACCAGAGAGACCTAGAATAGCAAAGGCAATTCTAAGCAGCAAAGGCAAGGCAGGAGGCATCACAATCCCTGAGTTGAAATTATACTGCAAAGCTACTGTAATAAAATCAACATGGTACTGGAATAAAAACAGACCTGCAGATCAATGGAATAGATTGGAAGATACAACCAGAAACTCACTCAACCACCTTATCTTTGATAAAGGGGCCAAACATGCTTGCTGGAATAACGACAGTCTCTTTAACAAATGGTGCTTGAAAAATTGGCTATCCATATGCAGAATACTAAAACTAGACCCATACCTATCACCATGTACTAAACTAAAATCTAAATGGATCAAAGATCTAAATATTAAAACAGAAACACTAAATCTGTTGGGAGAAAAAGTAGGTAAAAATCTCGAAAATATAGGGATAGATAGAGAATTCATGAACAAGAATCAAACCGTACCATTTGACCCAGCTATTCCACTTCTAGGAATATTCCCAGAAGAACTGAAAACATCATACCACAGTGATATATGTGCACCCATGTTTATAGCAGCACAGTTTATAACAGCCAGATCTTGGAAACAACCTAAGTGCCCATCAACTGAGGAATGGATCAAAAAGTTGTGGCATTTTTATACAATGGAGTACTACTCAGCTATAAAGAGTGATCACATTGAGATATTTATAAATAAATGGACACAACTTGAGACCATCCATACTCATAAGTGAAATAAACCAAACTCACATGTGTAAATACCATATAGTCTCCCTAGCATGAGTTGGTAAGAGTATGTAAGATTGTATGGTAATCATGACTCCCCATTTCATTGCTTTGAAGCCTTTCAATATTTTCATTCAACAGTTGGAATGGTTTTATTGTTTTGTTTGACTTTATTATGCGTGATGGTACGAACAGCGGTTTTGAAGAAAACAAAACATTATGGCAGCTATTGCTGATTTAATATCGTCTTCCTTAGAATTCCTACCATGCTTCTATTCTGCTAATACCATCAGTTCTATCATGTTATGCCTTACTGGGATTTTAATATATGTGATAGTATAAACAGATTTTTTAATTTAAAATGAGATATTATAGTAGCCATTGGCCATTCTCTGTTACTTGGTTCAGAATGTCCTGTAATTCTCTCATTCTTTTGAATGGTTTTATACTATTTTGGTATGTCCGATATTATTGTATTTGAAACTATGCTCAGCTATAGCATAGAAAGAAGTATTTTGATAGCTACGGTTAATGTTCAGTTGTCTTATTGTAAAGTGCTGTGTTGCTTATGTTGTTCTGTTCTGATCTGCTTTGTTCTGTTCTCTTTTGTTTTATTCTCTTTTAAAAAAAAAGAAAAGAAAATTAAGGCAGTTATCTAGAAATGTTGAAAAATGGCAACATATAAATTTCCTCCCAATAATGCTAATTTTGGTAGTTTAATACAAAATTCTACCTATTATAAATATTAAAAATAATTATTAACATTGAATTATCCTTATGATGTCAACAGGAATGATTTGCATTTTTCAAAGAAAAAGTTATATACTACAATAGTCTTATATTTATTTTCTTTCAACTGTGTCATCCTTTATGCTCAAATCATAACCTTTACTTTAGAAGGTAAAAGCATATTATTGTTCATTATCTACTGGATTCAATTAAATTACAAATATGTGCATTTACATATGAATATATATTAATAATATATAGATATTTCAATTTTACAGCAAATTACATATTACAGAAATTATATATATATAAAATACATATATATACAGAAATTATATATATATATATATATATATAGGCTATATATATATATATATATATATAATTTCTGTATATATATGTAGCCTATATATATATATAGCCTATATATATATATAGCTTTTGGAATTCTTGGGGGATTGAGTTCAGGATCTCCCAAATGAATTTCATCCCCAAACTTTGTTTTGAACCGTGGTATAGCTGTGTCCCTTTAAACACTTCCTGCTGCAGTCTTATGCAGCTGGGATTATAAGCATGCCCCACAATTCTTGGATTATAATTCTTACATGTAAAATAAACAATTTTACTTCAGTTTGTAAAAGAATGCTATAAGTCCTTTGTATAATGATGAGTCTAAAAATTGTGAAGCTCTCACTTAAGGATTCCAAATAAATTTTACCAATACCGTTTTTTAGATAGTGAAATCCTCTAAACACACTGTTCATGCACAAACACATTCATGATACACAATAATTTCATCTCTGTGATCACTTATATAGTACATTTTCAGAAAGAAGAAAAACCAGTGCCAAGTCTACAATTCTTATCTGATAATCTCACAGTTGAAATCTGGGAATGTTTCCCTGGAAAAAAAGGACAATGATAGCAGAAGAAAGACTGGAGCATGAGTGGAAAATCATAGTTATCCTACTAAAATCCATTAAATTTTCAAAAGCATTTTGAAGTTGATTTGGGATTGATACCAAAAGTAAATTTATAGAGCACTTTATAGTCTTATTGGTTTTGTCATGAAGTAGTGAGTTTTTGTCACAAACTGTTTACATAAAGGCTACTTGGCAGGGTGCTTGCAGTGTTTAATAATATTCCCCATACCGTCATGCAATACACCCTAATGACTGCTGAAGTCACTGGAAATATGTTTGTGAGACCTTGAACTTCATCTAGGAAAAGCACTACATATTGCAAGACTCTTACTTAAGAATCGCTAACTCAATTGTGCATTATATATTATATGTTATATTATATATATAATATATATATTATAACAAATTATAAAAATAATTTTTTAAAAATATTTCTTTAGATTTTTAAGGTGGTTTCAAGTATGAGTTACACTTAATAGCATTATGTATCAATGTTTTTCTGAATTACTCTTTTTGATAGTATAGTGCTCTAATTTGACTGAATTTTATGCTGAAAATATCACAAATTATAAGTTAACAATTCAAGAAAAACTGTTCAGATAAGCAAGTATGTCTCATAATTGTACCTTTAGACAATTAGATTGCATGCACTTAAAATTTTCTTTATCCTATGAATCACTATTATGAAAAGAATAATGAAACATAGTGTTTAAAGAGACCAACACAAAGTCATAGAGAAGCACACTCATGTCTCGTCCATTGAGGTAGTGTCCCAAGTAATAAAACCCATTTTGAGAAAACTGGACAAATATCCCTTTGTTACTATATATGTATGTATGTATTATGCATAGCAATATAGTATGCACCTAAATTATACATTACTTCAGCATATACGATATCTCTTATACTTGATTCTTCCCCTTTCCTAATATCATCATACCTGAATAAAAATTAGATTCTCTGGATTCTTATTATATATCTATTTCAGTAAATAATTATTTTGGTTAAGGCGAATGAATATGACATTTCTCTGATGGCATGAGACGATAATGGAAAATTAGTTTATAAATATTACACCTAAAGTGCTAAAAGACTCAACTCTCTGATGACTTGATATATTCTCCATTTTAAAAAATCAAATGATTACACATTAGTATCACTATAAACAATAGAAACTATCCATTAGATGAAATAAGCAAATACAACTTAGCAGCTTTATTCTTTAGAATTTTCTTTAAACCTTGAAGCTTAAATAAAGCACAAACACAAAATGTTAATTGGGAATTTTTACTCCTACTTTGTATCCAAATTTTGCTGCACATGCAACAACAATCTTAGTGGATAAGCACTATGTTTACTGGCAGCCTTTCCCTGAAATGGATATCCCACAAATATATATATATATATATATATATATATATATATATATATCAGTTTATATATAATTATATAAGAAATATCACATTTAATATAAGCAGCTGTAGTAGGAAGTCATTTTATAATCACTGAAACTAACAATTACAAATTTTTGAGACACTTTTTCAAGGATCATATACAGACAAAATGTGAAAATCAATAAAATAAAAGTACATAAATATTTTGTTGAATCTCAAAAACATACTATTTTTTCTAAATATTTGTTATGATATTTTTTCTTTTCTTTAAGAAAATATCTTTCAGCATTTGATATACTTTGAAACTTGGTACAGTTTACTATTAACCTGGATTAGCAAAACAAGCAAAGGATGTAATATTTGAACTGAACAATTTTGTGAGCCTTCATTCTTTGCAATAACTTACAATATATTGGTCTCCTCGTAGACATGAAATTTGCTTTTTACTTCTAATCATAAAACAGCCATATGCAGCCATGTAGTATTACTCGCAAAGAACATTTATATCAAAGAGACAAGATTATATTATTATGGAAATACATACAAAATACAAAAAGGTACATTGGTTTTGAAGACATCTGCCTTCATTAGGTAGAGAAATAAACCCTTGTAATTTGTAATCGTGTAACTTTATAGGATTCTACATTTGGTGAAAGCCTTCAGTTAGTATCTGCAGCATAGGAAGGAAAAATAACTCTGGATTTATACTGTGCATGATTCTAATAATCCCAGAGGTACACATTTTGCAGCCTCACATTTGGATTTAAATTTTAAGTTCTACATTTTTTTAAGGAGAAAACATGATTCTTACATGTAAGCAATTCTTCGAGTATACAATTTGTTATAGTAGATTTTGCAAATGTAGGCACATACTAAAGATCATTTTTCTTCAATTTTATATTTTCTATATTCAAGCACAATCTTAATGGATACCAAAAGAACAAAAAGTTTAATAACAGATAGTCCCTACTTTTCTGTGTAATATGTGCAATATTTTTCATTACAAATGTTCATTTGTGAAAAAAAGCTTAACTGATTAACCGATCTTTTTTTCTTCTGTCAGTTTCTCCAGGTCTTATTTTTTTGCCTCTTTGAGCAGAAGAAGGGCAAGGAAAACTTTCACAAACATACTATTTTCTGTTGAAAGTAATTAAGTATCTGTTCATTATGAATAATTTGTATAATGCCTTCTTTCATATAAAAACATTCCATGACATAGTGATAAATGTTAGGGCATAAAAATTAGGAATGTTAATTTAATATGTAGAATTTGAGGAATGACAAACTACTTTCTAAGAAAAAGTAAGAGCATTCTTAAAAGGTTTTCATCTCTCTTTGCACACAAATCATTTGATTTTTATTAATCTTAGTAATTTAATTGTTTTTACATTGTAATATATAAGGTGAATTTTAGAAATTTGTAATTTATAAAAATACAGCACTTAGATTTTAACTCTATCAAAGTTCTAATAAAAACCACATAAAATAATTAAATAATAGGCAAGAATCAAAGCTACTATAACTAAAATGTAAGATTTAAAAATTCTAAGTATGTTTTATACTGAACTATGCTTTTAGTACTTTATACAAAATAATACATAGTTAAACTATACATATATTTATAGTTGATAAAATACATCAAATAATAGGCATATATGTTGCATATATAATTAAAAAGAATAATAAATCTAAAATGATATTTAAGAAGAACAAAAAGCCAATATACAAATGGAAATTGTGAAACCCAGGACACATAAATATTGCCTAAAGAAGGTTAGTTTGTTAAAAGTCTCTTGGAGGGTGCCGCCAGCACAGCTCAGTGGCACAGCACCTGCCTGGCAAATGCCAAGGCCTGAGTTCAATCCCAGACACGAAAAAAAAGTCTCTTAGGAGTGAGTATAATAGGGATTAATTTTCTTCCAGTAATTCATACAAGTAATGTTTCCACTTTTATTTAAAAATTATTAAAATGTACTGGAAATTGGGCCCATCACATGCAATCTAGAATAAAAGAGAACACTGTTTTATTGCATTAAATATGTTTCAGCAGTAAGCTTGAATTCCTGCTTTGTAGCTAGGTTGAAATGAGACATGCTGTGAAAGTAGCTTCTGAAACTCAGAGAGAAAGCTCTGAACACACAGTACCCTTACTAATTCTCAAGAGGGGAATCCATGGTGTGATATGTACTGCTTCAAAGGCTGCTGCACTTACTGGATCCATAGCGTTCATAGGAAGCTTTGAGATCTGGACTTACTGGCTTTGAGTTTGACTTGACTTTGGGTACTTATGAAGCGCAACAACCTGCCTACGCGGTGGAAAAGACCCTTTCCTGGAGGGTTTACATTATGATAATGAGAACCATGGGAAAGGGTAGACCGTACAAAGTAGTCTTGAAATCTGAGAATTAGAAAGATATTTAAAACTAACTTCCTATGGAACTATTTGTACATTCCACAATATATTTAGAGCACTATGCAAAAGTTTTCTGGAATTCCTCATATGAAAACAAAGAAACAAACAAAAGAATAAAAGAAATTTCATTCAAGGCAAGTTGAGCCAGTGGCGAAGAGACTGACTTATTTTTAACTGTGCCTATTGGAGGTTTATTCAACATGGCCAGAAGCCAGCATCCCCTGCACCTCATTCCATTCTGTTCTTTCTTGTGCCCAACTGGGCTCCGTATCCTCCCCAGATATCATCCTGTCATTTTCCACTTCAATTAATGTCATCCCCCACTCCTGTCGCTTCAGATGACACTGTTGGCTACGGGAAGAAGGGGCACCTGGGAGAGCTTAAATTCAGGAATGGAAGGGTCTGAGCCACTTAATTGCACTCTCAATATTTATAGCAAATTTTCAGGCCTGTCTCCTCCTGAAACCGGCCTGCAGCTGCCATATAAGCGGTACCCGAGGTAGGAATCTGGCTTTAGTCCAGGAGGGCTCCTTCCTGTTTCCTGACCCCAGCATAGACCCTGTTACTATAAAAACTCAATCTGGTGTTCCTGTAAACCTGGTCATACTTTATTTCTTAGCTAGAGTAGGGTCCAAAACTTCTGTAAATATATTTGGGGGTTTCTGTATTCTCAGTAATAAGGACAGAGGGTCTTTTCCAAAAAAAGAGCAATAAATTAGCAGAGCTGCTCCCATTGAAGAGCTCCAAAGACCAACAGCCAGCTAAGACCAGTGGCAGAAAACAGTACCCAGCAGAATTGAACTACACTGTCTGGTACAATCTGGGTCTGCTAGAAAGCGGCATCTGGCAGTGGCAGAGACCAGCACCTGCCTGTGTCACCTGTCAATATCCAGCACTACCGTATGTCACAAGGACTGCTAGAAGAATTGCACTTTGCCAATTCACAGTTTCCATCTGAATTGAGCAAAAGAAGCTGTTTGACAACAAAGGTACTGAAAACAATTCAAAAGATTATCAAAGAACAAGATGACTGTCAACTATGTGTTTAATAGAACAGTAGACACACACAATGTCTTATCAAAGATTGATTACATGCATGCAAGCATTACTTGGAGAGACATTAGCACCATGGTGATAGTGCTATTGCTGCTATTTCTGATGATGATATTTGTGTAGTATTCATTGCAGCTAGAGCTTTTGCTTTATTTTCTGAAAAATATAGTTGAGATCCCTTCTGAGATACACAGAGCCTTGTAAGCTAATGAGAGAAATTGGGTGCATATTAGGAAATCCCAGGAATTGAATTTGAAGGTTCTATGTACATCTATTCTCGGCAAATTGTTACCTGCTGATGAATACACACAGCTAAATTATTAGTTTTGAGCTTCCCCTCTTCAAATGAAAAATTTTTCATAATTAAATTTAGGAGACAGTTGTCCAGTGACAGAGTATAATGTGTGATCAGATGAAGTGGAAAATCTGACATGAGTATAATAGTATATTTCACTTTATTTCTGCATTTCAGGACTATGCAGAACTTTTCCTCTCTTTCTCTCTCTCTCTCTCTCTCTCTGTCTCTCTTTCTCTCTCTGCCCCACTCCACCCACTCTTTGGAGGCTTCTAAGTCTTTAAGTGATGGAAATACCACAAGACCTAAACAGTCTGGGCCCCTGAAATTTCACATATTTCAAGGTTTCTATATTGTGAAAATCTCTGAGTTGAACATTAATCACGAAGAGAATTAAAATTCCATTGCCTTAATCTTCAGAAATTCAGAAATTTGTTAACAAAATTAGCATTGCCATGATTGTCAAAAAATAATAAAAATAAGGTTTAAAAACTATTATGGGTTAAAGGACAGTAACATCCTCAAGAACTATGGAATCGGTTACAGAAATAAGAAAAACATCAGAAAAATATTTAAAATGCTTAGGAAGCTTCAAGAAGATGGATAATTGACTTTTAAAAAAAAGAATAACAAAAGACAAAGGAAAAGTAATCTTAAAATACAAAGTGATATATAAAGTAGAGATAAAGGGCCTGAGATTTAGCTCAGCGGCATAAGCGCCTGCCTGGCAAGCGCTAGGTTTTGAGTTTGATCCCTGGTACCAAACAAAACAAAACAACAACAAAAATAAATAAAGAAAAATAAAGTAGAGATAAAGAAAAGAAAAAGAAAGTGCTCGAAAGGCTATAACTTTATGTATGTTTAAGTGTGTAAGATAGATGACCACATTACCGTTTTTGTTAGATTGTGGAGCAGAACCGTTAACAGTCTCACTGTTTGAATGTCTACTTTGTATGCTTTAATTTTGTAACTTGAACAACTATTTCCAATGATGACAGTATGTAACTTATCAAGGGTGATTTCTTAGTGTTTTTGTTTGTTGTTGTTCTTGTTCTTTTATTTTTTGCCTTTGGAATTCGGTATTGTTGCACCCTTTTTCTGTTTTGTTTCGTTGTTTTCTTTTTTGTTTTTTCTCTTTATATAAAATTTTTAAAAAGAGAAAAAGAAGAGGACACTAAAAATGGTTTTGAATTTACATTACAATTATTCAAAGCCATATAAACTAGCAAAATACAAAACAGTGATGCAGATGGGCCACATGAAAGCTCTCAGAAGAAGGGAGCACGAACAAGAGAAACAGAAGCCTACATATAGAGGGAGAGGAATTACTGAGAAAATAGTATAATGACAGCTGTAATTGGAGATCTATCAGTAGCATATTAAGCTGTATTTTTAATCTATCAATTATTAAATCCAAAAAAAGGAAAAATTTCATTACAACTTTGAAGATGAAAGGTTAAGACAGAAATTTACCACTCACCAATTTCTTTTCCTGATGATATTGCAATAGAGAAGGATGTTCAATATATAAGGCATCAGAAAAACGCTAGTAGGTATTCTTAAGAAAATCATTTCAAAATATAAAAAGGGAGAAAATCAAGATAATATCCTACTAGAAGTCATTTCAATTGTAACTGAAATTTACAGCCACTAAAACAGGTACCATATCATTATTTATAATAATGAAAATTATGAATAATCTCAAAATACAATATTAGAAAACATTTTTGATGAAAATTCCCAGAATTCCTCATGTTAGAAACAAAAATAACTTTGTAAATGAAAAATAATATAACTTTAGTTGAAAATACAAGAATATATATCTAAGTGTTCATTATGTTTTCAGTCATAATAAAAGAAAAAGGATCCAGTGGAGTGTAGAAATTTGGGATTCTATCCGCATGCCTGGTTCTTTGAATTTTTCTGAATTTCTAAATTTTAGCAACTAATTTCATCATAGCAATTTTAAAATATTAAACTTTAGAATATCATGAATGAGTATGGCAAATTATATTATCTACCTTATTGTTTGGTTATATAAATTGACTATTTGCTACATATAGAACTTTTCCCTTACTTAGATTGCTTTTTAAAAATAAAGATGACATAAAATGACACTGTAGTATTAAAAATTCAGCCAATGTAAAATTAAAATTTCATAAATGATAACAAAGAAAAGGAAGTTTCAATTGCTGCATTCATTTTGTTTAAATACATTTATGCTTTGCACTTTGCTATTTTTGCTTGTATTGAAGCTGAGACCAATGTTATGAACAAACATATTACACTGTTTTCAGAATTATCATCCATAAAATAAACATGATTGAAATTTTTAAAAAATGTTTTTATAACACTTAGTACTTTATAATTTTGCATGCTAAAGCAGTATATAATACTGTTTGGCTTACATGTTACATAAATGTAGAAATTCAAGCCATTTTTTGAAAAAGACAATTCAGCTTTCTGCTCATATTTACTTTAGTTTTTTAAAATAATTTCTATTAAATGAAATACCTTACTACCTTGAAGACTTTGGCAGTGCATAAATGTTCTTATCTGAATTGAAGAACATTACATTATCAGAAAGCATTTCCATAAGAAAATAATATATGATCAATAGGTAGTTTGTGTATTTATTTATGAGGATTAGGAAAGAAAATATCTTTAAAACACATAGGAGTATGCACCAAATGTGGCAGACTTGAGTGATGACATAATACTCTCCTGTCTAGAATGGTGACATTAAATAGCAAAGGACACAAAACTGTCAGTCTTGTTGTTTATCTTCTATCTGAGACTAATAAAGGAAGAAGGTGATTGATGATCTATAGACATAGACACTGTCTTACACATACAGGTGTTACCTTCTGTACATATATATAACTGCAGTATTGATGGATTTAGACATTCCTTACTTCTCTAGCTTTTTAAGAAGCTGTCTTATCATAAAAAGAGTAATAATACGCAAATTTATAGTTTGATTCTAGGAAAGTTAGATGTTACCTTGTCACATAGCACTACTTCTTCATGTACAATATTTGTTCCAAGAATGCATTTGCAAATGTGTATGTGGATTCTATCTGTGTCTGAGCATGTGAATATGTGCATACTTATGTGTTCAGGAATAATCTTAATGAAAGAAGGCAGAGAAAAAATACAGACAAATTGAGAAATTAAAAAGAGAGAACACTTAGAATGTAAATTATTTTTCTAATATATATCTCTTCCAAATACATAAATGATTAATCAATGCATTCATTCAAAGTACTGAATATGTATAGAGGAAGTTGCAAAGGAGCAGTAAGTGCCTGCACTGATTTTTAAGAGATTGCAATTTATCTGGAGGAGATTAAATGTACAGATATAAAATAAGTAGGTAATAATTGCAAAGCAATGTGAAAACAAATGAATGATAATGTAGTATAAAATTCATGAGGTAGAGCTAGAAATAGAGGTAATTAAATAAAAATCTGATTAATCAAAAATGCTGTTTTAAAAACTTTGAATGTGGTATTAGATCACGGCCTAGCTGAAATAAGAAGGAGATAAAGGGTCAGAGAACTAGCTTTGGTAAAGAAAATATGAACTCAGTAACAGGGTGGGTTGACCCAGAGAAGAAAACTGTAGTTGTATGCACACATGCACTGGTCTTTTCTCATCTGCATTTACTGGGCACTTCTCAACAAAATGTAAGCAGCTCTCATTTGTCTACAAAGTTGCCAGTCCCTGGCCTTGTGTTCCCACTGATGCCTGTCTGTAGTGTTCTTCTTAAATACTATGCCCCCCTTCACCATTCTAAATCTTATTTATTTTGAAAGGCTTTGTATTTAACAGCACTTTGCATGAAAATATGCTTCCACCCTCGTTGCAATGTCTTAGTTTTCTAAATTTATAAAATTCACTTTTCATTTGGGATGTGTCAGTCTTTATGGTGGATTGTTATTATCTGCATTAATGTTATGACTTAAATTTGGTTCCAAAAGAGTAGTACTTTATATGTAATCATGTCCATTTCATAGCTGAACTAAAAATCATTTAAAAAGCAGACAGGGCTATATCTAACAGAAAATGTTGTTTTTATATTATCATTTGCAGAATAATAAAATAGTGAAATCAAGTTAATTGAAAAAAATATGAGCTTGGCGTGGTAGCACATGTCTGTAATACTAGCACTCAGGCAGAAGGATTGCCATGATTTCAAGGCCAGCCTGAAGTACATAGGGAAACCCTGTCTCAAAAAACAAAACAAAACCACAGAGATATCATCAAATGAAGCAAGTTTTAAAAACACAATACACACTGTCAAGATCAGAGTTACTCATCTGACCAAACTGAACTAGCTCTAACAAGTGATAATTAACATAATAATCTTTACTTCATGCTATTAATTTATGAAAACTATTATAGCTTTACAGCATATAATATATTGGGTTGACAGATGAAAAAATGTAGAAATGAGGTAAAAATTATAGGTAAATATGTGTTTTGACAATATACCAGGACATTTTATATTAAATTACTTTCAAGTTATTTTTTATTTATTTATATTATCTACCTTTGAATTATTCTAACCTTAAAAAGTAATATGTTATGTCAAATGTGAACCATTATATCTATCCTGATATACTTTAAATTCAAGGAGGCTGGAGATTATATTATTACTACATGTTAGCACGACAAACAAATATGTTAAGTTGAATTTCTATAATTAATATTAATAACCAACAAATATGTAAGTATCAGTTAATGTGTTTGAGACTATGTAACCACTTCCTTAAGATTTAATTACTATCTAACACCCTCACATATACCTTCTCCCTAAGAGATTCATACAAATGCCCATTATACAATTCTATTTTGATGCTTAATAAATGTCTATAGTTTAACATGTTTAAAGCAGAATTTCTTACCTTCCTTACTACATTATTTCACTTTCTGTCACTGTAGTAAAATACTTGAGATTGACAACTTATATTTTAATTAATGCATTTATTTTTCTTTTTAGTATACATGTGCAGTGTATTAAGTTTACACTGCTGGTGTGAAGTTGGGATGCGTATATAAGTTTACTTTGACTCAAAGTTTCAAAAAATCTCATTCTGTGCTCAGCTGGCTCCATTGTTTGAGACCTGTAGCAAGGTAGACCTCATGATAGAAACATGTGTCCAAAGAAAATGTTGGTATTTTGGTGGCAGAAAGAAGAGAAAGTAAGAAAGGAAGGGTTCTGGGAAAATATGTACCCCGGGTAAGTAACCGTATCCATTTCCTTCACTAGGCTCCATTTCCAAAAGTTTGTTCACCTTCCAATAAGCCCAAGTGAACAGTCTCCCACAGGATTAATCAACTGATGAAGTTTGAGTCCTCATGATCCAATCACATTCCCACAGCCCCACATCTGAACACTGATACTGCCTTGAAAACCAAGCCTTCAACACATGAACTCTTCGGTGATATTCCAGACCCATATCATAACAGCTACCAAACCTCTCTTCCAGAAAATTCCATTCTCATTTATATTACACCAGGTGTGCTCAGACCATGAAATCATCCTTAATTCTTCTCTTTTTCTGCCCTTCGCATCGCACACACAATAGTCAACAATGATTTAACTTTGTTTCTAATTAAATATAAAAATTTGGCCCCTTCCCTCTATATCTACAGCTAATACCCTACTTCAGGCTATCAAAAGCTCTTACTTGTATTATTGTGACTATTAACTGATCTCCAGGTTGCCCTCTGTGTAATCCATTATCAACAGCACAGCAAGAATAAAACTGCCAAATTGGGTCATTTCATTCATGTGCTGAAAGATCACTGATGACTTCCTGTCCTACTCACAGTAAAACCAAATATTCTTAAAATAGTTGCCCAACCTGCTTTCCTCTTACCAGCTCTTTTGTGACTTCCTATCATACCACTATGCCCTTGCTGTAGCCACACTGACCCTGTGGTTGTGCCTGGACCACTACAGCCATGTTCAAGTCTCACTGCTCGTATGCTTAGAGTTCTTCTGTTGGTTGAGAATTTTGACTCTGATAGTCACAAAACAGTTCCCTTATTTTCTATATGATTTTTTGGCTATTCTTTTGGTAGCGGTTTGGAAGTCTTTTTTTGTCCAAAATCTTTATGTGGAAATTCTAGCTGCCAATATGATAGTCTTAGGAAGTAGAGTCTTTTTAATTTGGTCACAAGGTGAAACCTTCTGGAAAGGTATTAGTCCTCCTACAAAATCAGTCCAATGGAGTACTTTCCTCCTTTATTCCATATGAAAGTGAAGTGAGGAGCTGCCTCATATGAACCAAGGGTGAGTTCTCACCAGTTACCAAATCTGCCATCATTTTGATTGTGGAATTTCCACCCAGAAATATGAGAAAGAAACTTTTCTTGTTTAATTAGGTACCCAGTTTATTTTCTTTTAGCAGCCCAAATAGGACTAAGAATATACTTAAAAATAAATTTCTCCAAAGTTAGTAGATTCTTCTTTACTGTTTTGTTTATTCATAGAACAAATCTTTTATTATAAAATATCACCATTACATGTTTATGTTATTACTGATTTGACAACTCTGTAATTCTCACATTTTACTGTTGGTTGTTTTATTCCCTTCTTTAACATCTACATCCAGATGAATGAGAGAATTATTTTTGAATGGGTGAATTAATTTGTCATCTGTAAATACTATACAAGCTTATATGTGAAAACCGTTAGAATTATATAACATTACTTGAAGTTTTGCATTTCAATATACATATCTAGATAACAAAAATTTCCCAAAATAACAAGCAAACCAACTAAAAAATATAATTGATAAAACATCTACTCAAATGTTAATGAAAATAGATTAGGAGTAGGATATGCTTTCCAGATTTAATGCATGAGTGGCTTAAATGAGAGTGGAAATTAAATTGAATGGAAAATTCATTTCTGTAATGGAAAAATACTATAAAGATGGTAATACTTTCTTAATGCATAATAGAACTCCAACCAAAATCTCATTGATGTTTTTCAAAAATCCACAGAAAAGTAGTATAAAAACTGACACAAGTGCTACAAAATCTTGAGGATCTGTGGACACATGTAGTACAGGAAATTTCCCTAGCAAATAAATATGAAAAAGGGTTCTCAAGAGGGTAATTAGTGTAATTTGGATCAGAAAGTTTACAATGAATGAAGTGAAAATACTGAATGTGAAAGATTGGTGTCTAGTCTGAGAAATTTGCAGAATGCTTAATAATATAGGAAAACAGTTATTTGACTTAGGAAATTACAAACCAGCCATATGTCTTTTCACTTATGTTTACATGTAGAAAGACACACACTAAAATCAGAGGGGTGTGGGTACCTGAGTTCTGGGATTATGAGGTATGCTTAGTTCCTGTCTCATGTTTATGTGTCTCTAAAAAAATACAATGAGCTTGTTTTTCTGTTTTTACATTTGAAATGTCATGAAATTGAAAATTTTGGGGGCTGAGATTTTTCTCAATCAGAGACATTTAAAAGCTTTCACTAACACATAGTCAAGCCTACTGACTTGGTGTATCAGAAGCATCTATTTGTTTATCAACCTATCAAATAGCCAGTTTAACTTTTTTTTCCTATTTATCAGAGTAGTAATAAGCCACTGTATCTTAAGCTTTGGAACATGATTAAAGTGGCAGCATGAAAGTGCTTTAGTGGCCTTTGGCATTGTGCTGCTAAAGGTGAACTCAGCAAAGTCCAGCAAGACGCATTTACTAATCCTGTAAAAATGCAATGTAAACTGTTGACTTGTCATTGCATATAACAGCTAGCAAAGCATAATTGTATTCAACTCACGTATATCAGGAAATATATCAGAGCAGTTTATTATCATTGCAGGTGCACAAACCTGCCAACATTTCAGCCATCTGGGCTTCCTCAGGGCCGTATACAAGTAAAATATGTGAATGAAATATGTGAGTTGAATTCAGCTTTACCCATTGTTTTTTTTGTCTGTGAAGGGATTCAACAAAACTGCTTTATATACTTTGGAGGAGTAATTCTTTAATGCTAGGTTTTTTTTTATCGAGCCATCAACTTTTACTAATTTATGCTCATTATTGTTCTCATTGAAATGCTTGTGTCTCAATAATAATGGATGTTTCTTTACTTGACATTTTATGAGATATTTGGGTTAAAAGTAATGCAATTGAATATAAAATTTAGAACTTCTCAGGGGCTAATGAACAATCTATCTATTACCATGTGTCCACAGTGCTTTATTGAGACGCAGAGGCACCATTCATTACCAGTTAAGCGTATGCTATCACCACGTAGCAGGATATTTTACTTTTACAAAAAGACACTCAATTGTCTCATAGCTAAAGGCAGAGACATCATGTGAAGTTTCATTTTACAACTGAAACATGTTTATTTCCCAATAATGAGTTGTCAGGTTTTCTGGACTGCTAACAGAAAACTAAGTGGAAATATTAGGGATGAAACTTAATGCCAGAGCCAATAATTAGCTGATTGTTCTTTATACTTTGTATCCCATTTCTACAAGCAACCAAAATATAGGAACTAAAATTAGACATTTGTATTCTTTTGTTTTGACTAAAAATGCAAGCATCAGTGAACAAGGGTGTTAATTTTTTCTATTTTTATTTAATTTGCATGGTTGATGGTGGTAAAAATTAAATTTAATTAAATGTAATACATTTTTCAAAATAAAGAAAATAATGATGCCAAGAACTTCTTGTGGAAACATTTTGAAATGTTCTGGATGTATGTTTGTGGGAATACTGTTATAAGCATTGATTATGTCTTGCCAACTCCAGTTTGTTTTTTGTGTTTCCTTAACTGAAGCAGCATATGTACACTAGCAAACCTAAGAGTTACAAAATAAAAAAGGAAAGGATTTCTATTAGGTTTTCAGTGCTATGCTGTAATATTCTTCAAAGTTTCATTACAAAATCCTAGCTGCTCTGGGTGCTTCCAACAGTCTGACAAGTACCTTCACTCTGAGCATCTGGCCCTTTGGCTTATCTTACCATGTATTTGAACTCAACCACTGCAATGAACTGAATGTGTAAGCCCTCTCTCAATTTCTTCTGATAGTATTGAATGAGGAAGTACAACTAATATTTGCATGGTAATTATGTCAGGTAGGTGGAGACCTTATGAATGAGATTAGTGACATTATGAAAAAGACCTCAGAGAGCTTTCTAGACTTTTCTGCCATGCGAAGACGCAATGAGAAAATGGCACTTTACAAACAAGAGGTCAGCACTAGAACCCACCTATATAGTACCATGATTTCGTATTTCCAAAGTCTAGAACTGTTAGAAATAAATATTTGTTACTCATAAGCCAGCCAATTCATAGTTAATTGTTAGAAGAGGCTGAACTAAAACAATATCCTTCAGATGATTTATGTGTAGTTTATACAAGGAATTTCCTTTCTTAGCCTATCCCAACACTAGCTGGTTGGGGAGAGGGATTTACTTAATATCTCAAGCACTGACCCTTCAGCTCACCTAAATATGACTTATACAAAAGATCTTTTTCATTTTGTTAATATAGACTAACAATATGAGATGATTTTCATTTTATATTCGAGTTCTCAGTTAATTAAATTGATATATTTTCAATATATTATTCTGTATTAAAATATCATCTTGCATTTCAAAATATTCATTTATAAATTTAAGATGTTTACAATCCTTGACTATGTTGAAGATAAAAGTAGAGAGGAAAACATTATATATGCTGTAAAGATTCCCGATGAATCAATAGATAACATATTATGAAGTAATATATTAGTACAAGAAACTGCTCAATCAACAAACATATAAATAAATCATGTTTATAGCAAATTTAGAGTAACTGGCTCAAAGTAAATTAGCTGCTTTACAAAACTTACAGATTTCTTATTAAAATATATCCTATTATTCTTTATCTTAATTATAGAACATTTGGTTAGGCACCTCAATATTCAGAGATAAAATAGCTTGACATATATTTCTAAAAGGAATAAAGTGAAAATATTCATGTAATATACTACAAAGTTATATAAGAGAAGAGAGACACTGCTGTTTATAAGACCTATGTAATTGAAATTACATTGTTCTGTACTTTTGAACTATTAATGATCACCAAGCTCTAGTAAAGTAAATTTTCCTCAGTAGAAGCAAAATTCTTCAATAGTAAGAATCATAGAACTGTAGTAGGAAATTAAAGAATAAGTATAAAGTAAAGCAGTGAGTTATTCTGCATAGTTCTTCCTTCATGTATCTATAAATACATTATATATCTAGAGAGTATGAATGCTTAATTTTAGACCATTTCTTAAAATGCAAAAATTAAAATCCCTGAGCTACTTCCTAAAAAAAGTTTATCACATTTTATCAAATCCTCGTAGAATAAATTCTCATGCTGTCAGAAGGTGAAAGCTAGAAATTTATGTATCATTTTACTGCATGAGAACATGCTGAAACTGAATATGAAAATTTGAAAATATGAAAATATGAAGAAAAGTAACATAGTGTTCAGTGACTGATGCATATTTTTGTTTGTCAGTCTCCTTGCAGTGCCGGGTATTGCACAAGGGCATCCTAGGGTGAGGAAACAGAAGCAAGGACAAGGTGAAGAAGAACTAACTGAAGACTACTATAGTCCTGTGAAGATGTTCCTTTTCTAGTAAAGACTGTTTTGTTTGTGGGCAGCAAGCTGGCTGGGACAGAAGGATCACCTAATGAATCAAAGTATGTGGTTCTGGGTACTCAAAGAGCACATGTGGGAGCAGATGTAGAGAGCTGACTAGCAGGCAGAGGAAAACCCAGTGTGCCACTACAGAAGCAAAGGTCTTTGGTGGAATCGGATGAAAAGTTTGCTTTAGGTGTAAGATGTATACTTTTCACTTTTGGCTACTACCTTATGCATTAAGTACTATACAGTGCATTTGAATGTTCTAGGCCAGTGTGGATAGTTACCAGTGTCTTCATGCATATTATTAATGGACAAAAGTAAGGAAAAGAAAAGTATAGTTGAGTTACAGATGTGCCACACACATATTGTTTTATAAGAACTTTTAAAAGATTTCTGAAATGTGATGTCCTATGTGACCAGATCTGAAATTAAAGTGATCCAGGTAGGTTTCTGTTTATTATTTGATTTCTGTCTGCATGAAATGAGGAGAGAAGCAAGGTCGACTTCCCAAGATAACAGAAATAAGGCCAATTTACCAGTAGTCATTTCATCTTAATCCAACTAACCAGTAAAATTTCTACTTACAGGGTGACTAGGGTAAATGAGAAGGCAACTATTTTCTGCAGACATCTTCTTTAAATGTATTTCTAGCATGACATCACGTCTTCCTATATTCTAAACTGGGTAGTTCTGTAGTCAACTACCTATGTATGCATCTGCCTCTTTCCGTAAACTGTACGATCTTTAATAGGCTCTGATTCATCCCTGCTCCACCACGGAGTTTATGGTAGTATCTTATACATTTCTATTATTAAATACCTGTTAAATATAAAGGAGGGGATGGGTTGGTGGAAAATCACCCTTTGGGAAATATCAGAGAGGTACATTCTGTAGTTTTCTAAACCTGGAATTTTGAGAATTGTATTGTTATTACTGAGTATTTATTATCTATTATTTTTGTTCCCTTCACTTTTAACTTTCTATCAGAAAGATTTAAATAAAATACTGAATATGTCATGAAAAATTTTTAAATGTGGTTCCTGTCAATCTTATTGCATATATCCTAATTTTCTGTTTATTGAAGCATTTCATATTTTTTAAGTGACGCACTCTGTTTCATTTTCTTTCTCATTTTTGAGTGTATAAAACATTTACAAGTGAGATAAAAGGAAAGTAGCGATGCACATCAAGGCCATTATAATCAAGTTGTTTTTGCTGCTAATAAACCACAAGGTTAAAAAAATCTAGTTTGTTTCATAATTTAGTAGTGTTAAGGTTTTGATATATTTGTTTAATTGCCTACAATTCTGGATTTTTGATTTTTTAAAACTGAAAAATTTTGAATAAATAAATATTCCATTTATTGTCCATTTTTATTTGTTTTCTGTCTTCCTATTTTACTTTTGGGCTTTTTAATTCTGCCTCTCCTAATATATTCCGTAATACATATCCTAATACTTGCACAACTGATTATGTGGAAAATGTAAATTCCTTACTGCTCTAGATGTTTAATTAGTCTTTTTCAGCTGACCAGTCACCTATAACTTCCACTTACGGTTTTAATTACTGATCATGTTTTGGTGACAGTGCTGGTAGCAAAATACCATTTTTAAGTAAGTTTTTATTTTAATTAAAATCACTTGTTCAGCTGGATTTTTAAGAGCTGCTCCATCTATGCATGTATGTATGCAATGTTTTTAAATGCTATATTCTTATAAATATTAAGTGACAAAATTAAATTTAACATGAATGTTGAAGTTTTATATTGAATAAGATTAATTATTGGCAGTGTACATCCATTCATTCACTAAGCAAATGAAGTATTTACTGAATGCTTGTATCCAGCATAGGATAAAATGATGCAGCTAAAAAGAACATCTCTAGTGAGATGAAAATATATATAGCATAAATGTTTCTTTCTGGATTATATGTGAAGTGATATCACTGAATCCAAGTAGCTGAAACAAAGTATGCTAAGGTTCGATTTACATACGGAAGTTAATAGAAGCCTCCTTTGTCTATGGCTTCTGTATTCACATTATTGTCACTTTATCACTATCATTTCATTTTGGTGTGTATTTACTTTTTATTTTAAATAGAAAAAACAATGAAAATAATGATACAGAATTTCATATCAGTATAATAAGAAATTAACAACAATTAATATATTGTGTATTGTCATCAAAGTAGTTGCTCAGATTATAAGACATAGGTATGCAAAATTGATCAAACAATATAAGCACATAGCATATTTTTCAATGAGCTAAAAGAAATTAGTAGCATAATTATCCTAGTATCTTATATACATATTTCTTTTTCTTTTCCCTTCCTTCTTTTCTGTTTTCCCCCTTCCCAGTTTTTCTTTCCTTTTAAGCAGTTTCTTTTCCTTTCATGATACCTATTTTAGATTTTGGATCTTATTTACTCTTTCAGTTTCTTATACTAGGGAGACAATACAGTGATTACACATGCAGTCTGATTTATTTCACTTAAAATTATGGTCTCCAGTTGCATCTATTTATCTATGATATGTATTTCTTTAATATTCCCTATGAAATATTAAAAGTAAGAAGTTATATGGCTTTCTTACAGACAAATTCTGCAAGTGTTCCAGTGAACCAGTGTATCTCACTTTAATATCCATGAATCAATGAGTATTTATTTAATGCCCATTAGAGTGTTACACACATAAAGAATCTGAGAGTAGATTAAAGTAAGATCTTTGTCTATCACCATCTATCAATCTTTTGGAAAGAGAAGAGACATTACACATGTTTCATTGAAGACTCTAATCCATTTATCCATTCACTCATTCAGACAAGTAGCAAACATTTATTGAATGCCTATTTGTACCTAAAGTTGTTATAGGCATGGCATTTTATTTCCAATAACAGTCTAGAGGCTCCAAAAATCAAACAGATGGCATATTTAATAAGTAAACCCATTCAGCAAGCACTTAGTTCTCTTTAGACAGAGAAAATGAAAATCCAGCTCATTGTGTGAGAGCAGAACGATTGATCACAGTGGAAGAAAAACCACATTCTCTGAAGGCTGCTACAGTGACGCACTTGAGTTTCAGACATCTAGACCTGTATGGCTACATAAAACACCAAGTACGAATATATCAGGAGTCTCGAACTTAAGAAAGTCCTAAAATAAACTGTTTAATTGCTAAGCTCTCCATCACGCCCCTTTTCCTACACACCTGCCCACTGTGCTTCATCGTCACACAAATAGAACCCTCACGGATACATGCTGCTCAAGCTAGAAGTCATCTCTCTCTTCTTTTTATTCTCTTATTGGTAAATAGCATATTGCTTCTACTTCAAAATCTCTTTTGATTTTCATCTAGTTCTATTTATCCACTCTTCTAAAATTCTGTTCCAAATTTACCTAACATTTCTGGATCTCTCTAGTCTCAGATAAATGTAATTTTGGAGTGACTCAATCATCCACAGCATAGCATCTAGTATAACAAAATCTTTGATAACAGAATGCTGATTTTGTATCTCTTATAATAAGCTATTCTTGTTTAACATTTTTGAATGATGGTTGACAGCAAATAATTGAAACCGTGGAAAATAAAATAATGGATAAAAGGAGGAAATTTATGAAAAGTTTGCTTCCTTTGTGAAATAAGATTTGTTTCTAAAAACTATTCTGCTTTCTAAGAGGAGACATGACTTATTTTACAGACCTGGGAACATGGTAGGTGGCTGAACTTCAACCCTTGTTTGTAAAATAATTTTACATGAAAAGACAAATAGTTGTACAACTGTGAGCAATTTAAGGAAGACCACTCCAACAGAGAAGTCACAGCTGGAAAGAATCTTCACCTTCTTACGCTTATTTCAATTAATCCTCAGAAACAATTACAGAATGTCACAACTGCCCTCTAGACTGAATTTAAACAGAAAACTGTCATCTCATTCAATTATGAATTTTGATCCACTGAATAATACAAACCATCATTTCATTTTAACCTAAGAGAATTAAAATGTTTAATATATTCTATAAATCACTGAGCATAAAATGACCAAAATTTATAGGGAAAGACTTTGAAAATAGTGACAGAAGTGCTATGTATGTAAAATTATGCATAAATCAAATGTGGTGCCTCCCATATCTGTAGAGGGCATGTTCTAAGACCCCCAGTGGGTGTCAGAGTCATGTGCAGTAGTGAACTATACTTAAGTTGATTTTGTTTCCTATTTGGGGTTTTTTTTTTTGGTACATTTTAACAATCTCAGCATACATTTTTTCTTTTATTATTAAATTGAGTACTTTTATCCTTTCATTTAATGGTGCACTTTACTGCTTCTGTTTGGGATATTGCCATTGCTAGCATCATTTAACTCATGGTCAGAAGTACTGCTATCAAAGACAATATGTACATCAACATGAGCAATGTGACATCCCCCAGGTCACTCTGATAACTTACTGAGCTACTAATCGGCTAGCAGGTAAGTAGTGTGAACAATGTAGATACTTTGGACAGAAGAATGATTCCTGTCTGGGGCAGGATGAAGCATAATGGCACAAAACTTCATCTTGCTTTTCAAAACAACATAAAATTTAAATCTCACTTTTTTATTTCTGTAATTTTGCGTTTAACATTTTTGAATGATGGTTGACAGCAAATAACTGAAACAGTGGAAAATAAAATAATGGATAAAAGGAGGAAGTAGTATAAATGGCATCAAAATGTTCCTTTCAAAAAACTTGGATGCTTCTCCAGTGTTAAAGAAGTTTTTGGGAGCAGTAAAAGGCCACAAAGAATCAGATTAATATGACAAATGGTGACTACACTATGTTTGTGAAGTCTTGCATCAAACAGTCAAATATGAGCAAACCAAATTGGAAGAAACCTTTGTGTTTACAGGGTTCTTATATTGTCTTATAGTGTTTGTATTTTCAAAACACTAAAAACACAGTGGATTAAGGGTCTGATAGTGGGGTTAAGGGTGCCCCACTCTGAGCACCGGAGGCACTGATTGGTAGGCTGATAGTCTATGTAGGCCGTGAAAGGAGAGGAAAGGCTGCTGCTTGCTGCCTGCTTCCTGCGCTGCCATTCCAAGGACTGGTTCTCCTCTGTAACACCCCTCTGCCATGCTGCTTTGCTTGCAACCAGCTGACTATGGCCTGAAACCTTCACAAACAGTGAGCCAAGTAAACCTCTCCTCTCTCAACTTCTGAGTGTCAATTTTACCTCAGCAATGAGAAAAGTAGCTAAGACAGGAACCTTTCAGCACTTCAAAATGCAAAACATAAAAACTTCATGTAAACAAATTATTTAACAATAATAGATACCAACACAAAAGCCTAGCATGAAGCTTTCTTCTAGCAAATAAATACAGCAGCGTGTCTTATAACTGGAAAATGATATACAAATAGACCAAAGCATAGAGAAGTTCCATAGCCACAGTGTTAGGGGATGGTTTAGTTTTTGTTCCATAACCCATTCTGCCATGGAGGAGAGGTGAAGTTATAGCAATGCCCTCAGCCCTCTTAAGTCAGTTAAAGCCTCATGATTTAGTGTCTATGCGGAAACAGCCTTATCTTTTACCTTAATTTCTAGTGTATATATTTTTTGTTATTTGTATGTTCTAAGACATAAAAAATTAGAAAGCACTGAGTTAATGGACAGTAAAATGCAGTAATGTTTATTTCTTATTATGAATTTAGTCATCCTTAATGGTTCTTGATGACATAAATTAAAACACCTTCAGTCATATTGCAGTTTAGATTAGTATGTCTGAAATTCAAGTATCTGCGTTTAAACCATCTTCCTAATAATCTATCTGCATCAGTATCTGAGAGCAAAAATTCAGAGGCCTCCTGCCCCTAACATACTGAATTGTCTTAGCTCTTTTTTCAAAGTGTTAGTGTACTTTAGGGCACATCTACTAAAATCAAGGCCCCAAATCTCTTGCCTGAAAAAGGAAACAAGCAAGAAATTTCTCTCTTTTGGAGATTCTGATGATAAATACCTAGTGTGAGCCATACATAACAATTTATAATCAAAACAATTTGCTTCTAGTAAACTCACCGTATAAGTAACATAAAGAGCTGTTTTAGCAGGGTTCATTTCTAAACAAGTTTGTATCTGAATGAGTCTACTTACATGTAACTAATACTATTAAATTTGACCAGTGATAAATTTGAAGCTGTGAGTCAGTTTACTTTGAAATTCCGTGTACATTTAATAAATAGGGTGAGTTTAATTAAATAGTTCCTAATATTGATTGTGGTAAGACAAATCTATTGATTTTAATTAAGAAGAATTAATTTTGAGTTAAAATTCTTCAGAAAATAGACTAATAGAAATTCAATAATAAGTGATATTTATATATATGTATGTAAATATCCTAAGATCATAGCACTTGTTCAAATGTAGAGAATAATGAAATTATGATTGTTAAAACAATACAGACTTATAAATGCACGTAATCTTGGTGATGTACCCCAAAATACTAAACCTGTTATGAGTCAGTAAACATTTCTCGGTATGGAAGTTAGTATTTCCTCAGGGACAGATACAGTGATGACTGTGAGGGAGGCAGGCTGCCTTGCTGGTATCCAGATTCGTACTGTTAGAAAGCAGTGGACAGCATAGGGTCTATGTTTCCCAGTACTTTTTTTTTTTTTATCTTTTATAGTCATATGAGTTTCACTTACTGGAAAATGAGAAGAAGCACTGGCTAGATTGATATTTTGATTGCCTTTTGCCAACTATGTTAAGTTACTAAAGTTACTTAAACTCCCTGAGATTCAGATTCCTCATAATAGACAATTCCAACTCCAGTTTGGTCATGAGGATTAAAGGAAGCAGACTAGCACTTGGCACATAGTAATCAGGACCGGGCACTTGTGAAACTGTTCATTCATGTCAAAAGAAAGCATCTGCTCATAATTTTCTCAGTTATTCTATTATGTACATTTTTATAGTCAGAGTTGAGGAAAAATTATTTTAAAATTGCATAGAGCCACTACATTTTTAAAAATATAATTATTTAAAAATTAATCAGACCCACTATATTATCCATTTTGACTATCTAGGTTAAAAATCTAAGTTAAAGGTAATAGATACTAATACAAGTATCTGCAATTAAAAATAATTTTCTGGATATATAATGCCTATGAAGAAAAGTTTTACTCCTAACCATAATTATGTTAAATTAGTTTTGAACAACTCATTGAGAAATCAATTCCAGATTGTTTTGCCTTTACTTCATTTAGGTTTCTTATTTTATGCCTTAATTATTTTCTTCTAAAAATAGCATATGGCATAAAATTAAAAACAACGTAAGAAACATCTAGTCAATAGTGCGATTTTTAAGTATTATAATAGTGGGAGCTGGCAAACTCTTTAAATTACTCTGTAACTTTTCTGCCCTATAAGGCAGTGTTGCTAATCAGCCAACTTGCACACGCTGGGCTCAAACTGCCAGTCCTATTGGCTCAGGCTCTCAGAGTGCTGGGCCTGTGGTTATACATCAAGCCAATCGTGAAAGAAATATTTTGTTAAATCAACTGGTGCTGATACTAAAACATGATTTTTAGTTCTAGTACAAGAATTTTCGGGGATAAATATGTTTCCTTGTTGATCTACTTTTCTCAGCTTCTCTAGGCAGATATCTTAGATAGCTCATTGCTGTACAGAGTAACTAAAATGTGACCAAAAATTCAATAAGAAAATAAAATCTTCATGTTGTCAATAATTATTTTCCTGGGGCTAAATAGGAAATTGACTATTCAATAATAAGGAAATGTGTTGATTCCATGCAGAAAATTAAACAAGGTGATGGTAATGTGTTTATCTATTTATTAACTAAGTACTATAAGATATCATAATATAAAAATATTAAATAAGAAAAGCTACAACTAGTTGAGATTGGGGATTCACTTTAATATGTAATGTATAAGTAATAAACTTCATCTTCTCTGAAGTTCTAAGTCATTTAAAATATAATTGTTCCTTCTGTTATGAGCCTTTTGAAGAATTCTGAATTTCTTTAATTTCAGTAATATGACAGAAGGTTATGCTCACATTCCTCTTTTGCCAAACCATCTCCTTTCTTCTGACAGTTAGTATTGTAGCAATAGACACCCTGAAACTTGATACTCATTAAGTAGAGAGGATAGGAGATATATAGTTTATGTAATTACTCAATAAATTTAAGATTCAGTAATAAAAATTCACTATCATGGAAATTAATATTTCCAAAAAAACTTAACACAAAATATGATGCCTTAATTTTTCTCATAGCTTGCCATATGCTAATTACTGTGTAGGTATTTTTCTACATTATATTAGCAAATCTTACTTTAAGCTTACTTCAGTGAAAATGTTCAATATTTGAGATTCACATAGATAGCAAATTAATGGAAAACATATCATTGAGGTTCATTCTTGTTTGTTTAATTTTTATTTAAAAGATTAGTAAGACAATGTGTTCTACATTTTTGATGATATATATTAGCAAATTCTAACATTTGTATCTGACCGCTCAACTTGATGTTGATATCATTACTTTTTTACTTAAATGATGTCAGAAGTGACTTCAAGATCATGATGTTGGCATGAAATACACTGTTACTTACCAAAAAAAGAAATTCTGACTATAGATCTCTGGTAACAAAACTGAGCATTCTTACCAATCACATAGATCCTGCCCCACTTCTAAACCAAACTTAATTGGACTCAATACTTTGTTGTTGCATTCACTTAATATGAAAATGCCTAAAATGAAAAATGCATACATAATCTTGACTTATATTCAAATTTTGGCAATATGTATGTTTAAAACTAGTTTTTTAAAGCGAATATATTTCATGAATATCCTTTCTCCCAAACTTTGAAAACCAAATATTTAACTCCAAATTGCATAACCTAAACAGACATACAAGAGATTGAAATCTAAAAAAAAAAAAATAGTGTTTGTTTGTTTGTTTGCTTTTGTACCAGGGATCACACTCTGGACCTCTCGCTTGCCAGACCGAGCCAAATCCCCAGCCCTATTGTTCTTCTGTGTTGTGCAATGGTAGTGCTTGCCACCCTACTATCCTAGAGTGTCACAGTCCTTAGTATGTATCAACTGAAAGGTTCCATAAATGATTGAACATAAGCTTTTTGACACATACAAAAATATAACTTAAAAATATAATGGCAGAAAAGAAATATTTTTAAAAAACTAATAATGTTACACATTTTTATTAGTAAAAGCATCCTACTGTAATAATCCTGCGTTTTCTGAGCCCTTAGACCTAATTTTAAATGGCATGAAATTAAAAGCAGATCTCAGAGTTTGAATTCCTTTACTGTCCTCCTCTAATTCCATCAAAGAACAGTCACTCACCTCTGATCTCTTTCTTTCATTTGGAAGCCTTCTCTGCCCAGTGCCTCACAAGTAGAACTTGGTAGTGGCCAGCCAGTGTCACACTCAATGCTCCTAAAATCCCAGATGTACAGCTACAAAAGTCCAGGGCACAAGTACAGTCTGGTTCCTGAGCACTATTCCAAGACTTCTGACCACCATTAAAAAGTAATATTACAATTTAAAATGTTTTTTAAACTGCCTCTCACTGTACACAGTGAGTTAGGGTACTTTAAGAACCATCTCATGGCTGTACATTTAATGATAACCTTAAGGTCTACTTAGACACTTCACAAGGCCAATCCTACATGTCATTAGTAATGTGATATGATCTGACTTAAAAATTTCTAACTTTGGCCAAGGAAATGCACAGCCTCCTTATAATTGTATTTGAAGCCCTGGAAGTTATACAGACAATGCACAGTTGTGACTTTTGTAAACTTTAAAACAAAGCTTACTCACAATAATCCAAACTACCTTTACGAAAGAAATACCTGGTAACTGATAGGACTGAATACAACTGAAAGAAAGAAACAAGCGCCCATAAACCGAGAGTCTCAGGATGGAGACTATCCTGGACTGACAATTGGTGGGCAACGTGTAACACCAGCTGAACTGAATCAGCATGGTGCTGGGTGTGGAAGGTCCCCCTGAGGAGTGTTGCCAACAGAGTAAAAGGAGAACTGGAGAGGAAGAGGAGTTGTTGGTTCTCCTGCAGTAGTTTGTTGAGCTTCTTTCCTAATCTTAACTTGGCTGTTCTCTTTGTCAGAGCAGCTAGGGACCTTGCTGTTGCTGACAATTGCTGTGGTTCACTTTGGGGGAGTTCTGATCCTTACTTTGAGCATTGCTTCCTGGCTCTGGAGGGGAAGATGGTATACTGTTCTATCTGCTGGAGAAGCTTGTCATGCTGGCTTCCTGGCATGAACTTGGTTATTCTGATGGTCATTATTTTGAGCATCACTTCTCGGCTCCGGGGCAGATCCACTGCTGACCTTTGGGGCTTCCCAGGCCACATCCATAAAACAGACTTGCATACAACATTGTCATGGGCTCTAGTTCTTCAGCTCGACTTATGCAGAACATTGCTATTGGACCCTGGCCCTCAGTTGTATTCTTTGGGGTCTTAATGTGTGGACAGATTCCCTGCACTTTTTGTGTCTGACTCTTAGGGTTACTATTATAAAATAATTCTTTAAATAATGTGTCTGTTATTAAATTGTTTTCTTGGCAAACTCTGACTACAACGAGACTGTCCTCATTGGTCTGACATTTAATGGCAGTCTATAACTGATCCATAACACTCTCCTCCTGCTGCCCGTGTTGTAAAAGAACTGCCGAAAAAAAATGCTTGAGCATCAGGTGGTGCTTAAATATTTTCTTTAACATAAATCACATGAAAGGGCAAAAGTTACACCTCAAGAAGCTGGCTAGCCAAAATCACTCATGATTTCCAAACATGATCACACACTCCACACACACATTTCACATATGTGTTTGTTATTCATACAGCATATAGTAAGAGCAGGAAGCAGACTAGACTATCATAACTGATGACATACAATTTTTTTTTAACTATGATTACTTTACAGCAATATGTAAAGACACTGATCTTAACAGTTGATGAATGAGATATATGTATCAGAAAATTTTCCCACTTATTCCAAGTGTAACCAAATAGAAAGTGACACTTGTTTTCTTTTTTCTTTCATATTTTTTTCTTTTTTGGGGGGAGGTGGTACCAGGAATCAAGCTCAAGACCTTGTGCTTGTCAGGCAAGCTCTGTGCCACTGAGCTACAATCCAGGTCCAGAATTTGCTTTCAAAGCAGAGCTTCATTTTTTTGTCTTCTTCATTTTTTGAATGTGTACAGTGATTCCATAAATTTTGTTAAAGTTAAATCAACAAATATGCCTATTATATTTTTCACAATTTCTAATATTTTTAAATACTTTAAAATGGAAGTATTATAACTAAATTGTGCCATGCATCAAAACATAGAGAACTCTAAATTCTACCCATTTTGCCAGAACCCATTCTTCAAGATAATAGAATTGATGATGGTTTCTAATTATCTATTATTTTATTACATGATGAAAAATTTCTCTGGGGCTCAAAAATCCCTGAAGATAGATTAGCTCATATAGTCCTCTCAAGAACTCTGTGAGGGACATATTATTATAACTAATGTCTCCATTGGAAACATTGGGAAACTAAAGTTTAGAAAATATTAGCACCATACAAGAATGATACTGAGACTGGCCCCACGAGAACTAGTTGCAGAATCAAAGTTCTTAAACCTTTTGCACTCAGTGAAAAGCAGTATTGTCTAAAGTAAGAGCATGGGATTTGGGTTTTTTTCTGACTTTATATACACACATACGCATGCGTGCACACACGCACTGTACCATGCTCTGGAAAAATTAAATAGGACTATTTGCTCAATTCCAACTCTTGGAATAACATGAAGAATATTGGCATTGGATTGTTTCCTACATTTTTATCTTCAGCTGCTCAGGAGCATTAAAATGATTTTCAAATGTGCTGTTGAACTTGGAAGAAAAAGTCAATTTAAATATCTTTTAACAATAGCCTTACATATAGTTAATACTTTCTCCTCTTTATCCTGTAAGGACATTTTATCCACATTTAATTAAACTGATGAAAGAAAGTCAAATTTGATATGTGTTACTTTGGAAAATCAATATAATAGAAAGGTTAGAAATCATGTATTTAATAAAAGGTATTTGTATTAAATCTTACTTTAAAATAATAGATTATTAATTTTAAATGGATAGTTAACATTTTATTTTATAATAAAAGTTAAAGAATTTGTGTATATCCTATCATAAATTTACACTAAAGGAAAGGAGACAGACACAGGTAGAGAAAAAGAGACACTGAGATTGACTATATCCTAAGGAAAAAATATATTCATTATCATTTTGTTTTTCAAAAGCAAGAATACTACTATTTGATCCGTTGAACTTTAAGTCAGCTAAGAAAAAATATATTAAGCAAAATATAATTTTTCCAAATTTTGTGTGATCTGAATATGATTTTAACATGACCTATTTTATTATTATTTCATGTTTTTTCAAAACGCATTTCTTAATGACACTTCTGATGTGCATAAACACTTTGACAACTTTTCAAAGCTCTAACGATGCTAAATATTTAATCATACTTTCATGGTTTTTTTTGTGGTACACATACACAAAGGCTCTAAGAATTTCTAATTATACTTATGAATTTATATTTTGCCTTTCTAGGTAGCACCTGCAACTATTACATGAATGCCTATAATTATATATCTATTTTATATTTTAATCTGCTACCTAAGGTATGGGGGTTAGTGAAAAATAAAGTTTGTATACAGTATCTGCTAATTAATGAATCTGATAACTAAGGAATTAATCTGTAATCATTTATGACTCATAGTTCTGCCTCCTACGTGCAGTTAACAGTAAGTTAAATCATGATAACTAAGACAAACAGAACTCTGAGTTGAATAAACGAGAGAGAGAATTAAAACATATGGGTCATAGACCCTTCACCCTCATTTCCTCCACAGCACCCTAGAAAAGCAGGATGGCACTGTGGCTTCCCCGCCTGCTAAGCTTGCCAAGAAGCCATGTGATGTTATCTCAACTATAAGAGCTTTCTAAAAGAAATTTAGATTTCAGTTGAATTTAAGTGACTATGAACAGGAAATCCGTTGACCCAAGAGGATGGATCTCATTGATCCACGTCTAATTTTTCCATGAAGCATTGACAAAACATAGCAGGTGTCCTGATTTGAAAGGGTGATATTCTTAAGAGGGTTGAAGGAAACAGGCAAATATAACTTGCATTCAAGCAGAACATTTTATTTTCTCTATACTTCAACCGTTGTCCCTCATCTCCGGGGGCTGCCAGCCACAGCCATCTGTGAAGCCACAGTGGATCTGTTCTATTCAGTCCTCTTGTGGGGGTAGGTCATTACACCAGCAGTGTGGGACTTCCCAGAACAGACTTGCCTTCTAGTGCTAATTTGTTTTTCTCTGGAGCAATACGCAGAGGAACTAATCATGAGGGTTCATCGTGAATGTTTTCTTGGTAGAATTTTTAACCTCTGTTGCAGCTGCAAGTTTGGAAAATGTATGCATTAAAGCAATTAAATTCTAAAAAAAATTAAGAGGCATAACATACTAGTAATGTGTGCATGAAGGGCTTATACAGAAAATAAACATACATTAAAATTAGCTAGCTACAAGACAAAAACTGATTTCATAAATCATATGCCCTGAAGTTTTTCGAACAATATAATAATGACTTCTTAATAAAAGTGTACTAGTAAATTTAGAGAGATCATACTCATGTAATAATACAAGAAAATTTTATAAATTCTAAATGGGGCTTTATTATAAAGCAGCAAAAAAGAATTACATGATGCACTTGTGTGGCCATACACTATTTATCACTGTGTAGTTAGGAATAAAGTTGTTA
Organism: Dolichotis patagonum; assembly: GCA_004027295.1. Lineage (NCBI taxonomy): Eukaryota > Metazoa > Chordata > Mammalia > Rodentia > Caviidae > Dolichotis > Dolichotis patagonum. The sequence continues at coordinate 2,549 of PVJX010011579.1, read as the reverse complement.
GTCTAAATAAATATCATGTTGTACTGAACCTTATGTGCTTGTGTTAAGAGATATTAGTTGTATCTTTTCCTCTTCCCCAGCTACCACCCTTGTGTGTTGATTGTGTAGAATTAGAACCCAAGGTTGAAAGTTACAAGAGAATAGACTGTAGTTTAAAGGACTATTTTAAGATAGTATGGGCTGTCTTTAAAGTTATGGAGTTTTCTCTGGTAATATGGAGGTTTCTCTAAAAAGAACAGTCACATTTGGAATTAACATTTGGAAGAGCAATGTAGAAGTAAAGGTAACATCAGAAAGAAGTTAAGCCTATGTGAGCTTTCACCTCCTTCAAATGCCAAGGTTCGCCTTTTCTTCAGGATAAGTGAAGTTCTTGATGCCTGAGTATTGGCTCTTTCTTTGCTTTGTGCTTTACTCTGTTAACACTTCTCCTCTACTTCCTACATTGTTTCATACATAATTTTAGTGTGGCACTGGGAAATGCTCTTATATACACCTAAATGAATACCTTTACATGAAATGTTCAAGTTTATGTTTACAATTTTCAGTTTTCTCTCTGAAGCATTTTATGTCATGATAATAACAATACCCAATGTAATCAGTTCTCTGGTTGACAATTTACTCTTTTTCCTGTTGAATTCCAGTCATTCTGAAATACTATTATATTATTAGAATACAATAATATGAATTTTGATAATGCAATAGATTCAGAATAATTGTTGAGTGATGTTAATTCATCAGTAGTATGTGCTACATACAGTTGTTTCCAATTATGTAGTTTGGGAAGATTTTGATTGCAATTGAAAGTTCTAAATCATTACATATGCACTTGATAATTCAAGTTAAATACATGTATATATTTGATAAATAAATATCACAGGGTTAATACTGAATATGTTATCATAATCCTAAATCAGTACATAAGGTTTCACATAGTATACATTGAATTACATATACTAGTTGTTATAAGTAGAATATTTTTTACAGATTACACATAACCAAAACAACAAATATATTGTGTGTTTAAAAATTTGTAACTCTGTATTGTGCAGTTAAAATAGTTTTGAAGCCCTTCAACCTAAGGAATATTGCAAGAAACAATTTCAATCACAAGATAAAGTGTACTTTTCAAAGTATATTATGACTATTTTGTGACATACAATTGAATACATGAAGTACAAATTGGTATAATTAAATTGATTGACCAATTACACAATTTGAAACCTAGTTTTGTAAAATAAATCATTTGGCCATTTTATAACCTGGAAATATAATTACAATATGTATTTAAAATAATGAGGAAAGATTATAAGTACGTGAGTACAAAACATTTCTGCTGCGGATGAAAAGGCTACAAGTTACTATGATTTGGTGTTGTGGGTCTGAGGTGAGGCTTTCTGTTTAGTACTAGATTGTAAGTCATGTTTATTCACGTAGAAACAAAGAAAGTAGGTGTTGTCATTTTTTTCCTCAAAATGAAAAGGAAAACAGAAACAAGGCTCAAAACTAATTAAACTTGCTGCAACAGAAATGAAAGCATTTTGATGCAACTTATTAAAGGGAAAATGCTGTGAAATTAACAGTAATCAAAAGCTAATTAAGGTTGGTGCAATAGGAGCAGTCAAAGAATGCTTGATAACATGTACTGAGCTAAAGAGACACGGCTGTCAAGAAAAGGACATGTGGAATAAAATTCAAGTAATTACAGAAAAAAGGCTGAAACAGAATCCATTGGTATAGTACATGTAAATAAACAAATACAAAATATATAACTCTTGATGGAATCTTGAATTTAGTTAATGAACATGACTCCATGCAAAAATGAGTTGCCGTGAAGTTTTTATTCTTCTTCTTTTAATATCCATAATTACCCCAAACTCTCAATGATAAAATCTTTTTTTTGTGAATGAATTGTAAGATCTATAAAGAGTACACACCCATTTACTTAGTCTAACATATGGTAACCAAACTCAGTGTTTTTATTGAATATTGAAAAGACACAGGATTTTGATGTTTCTCATCTCATCATGAAATACGTGGCCCTGACCTTGACATTCACGACTACGAGCTAGAACTCCGTTTGCTTCTTTCCGTCTCACTTCCCTTCAATGTCAATTAAACTGAAAGTTAAATGCGTGCATGAGCTAAATACACCATTTGCCACGTGCATTCACTGAGCTGTGCACACAGGAGGCAGAGCAGGCCCAAGGTTGGAACAGAAACCAAAAATAGTCTCAAGGTAAAATCGGGGAATAAAAGGTAAAGAATAACCTGGAACAACATATTTTTATTGCTTGTTGTTAGATATTATTAGCCTTTTTTCATGAGACCGAGGTAACAGTGGAAAAAAAACATTTAGACAATAAGAGTAATTATGATAAATACCACAAAGGAGCAAAAGGCAAGGGTACATAAAAATAGCAATTTTCGTATAACCTAGAATAGTTATCTTTAAATGAACAGAGAAGGCATTGCGTTTTTTCAAAATCTAAAAGGAGGGTTGATACTGCTAGAAAAAAAGAAAAAAAAAAAAAACATCAAAGCAGCGTTTT